>OOFB01035843.1:0-10681 GCA_900323305.1 Trachyrincus murrayi
AGAGAGAGGGAGAGAGAGAGAGAGAGAGAGAGAGAGAGAGAGGGATGTCAGCATGCTCTATTGTTTGGTGTCACATTTCGCGCTAGTTGAGTCACCGTGGCGTCCTTCCTTCTGGACCACCTGCGCAGCCAAACGGTGATGTCAGAACCACGGTGAACGATTGTGCACGGCACGGCACGTATTTGGTGACCCATAAACCTAGCAGTGGCCCAATTAGGTCATAGCCAGGGTTAGACTGAGCTAGGGTTATTATGGGTTTGCACCTCAGTTGCCTAGCTCCTGCTATGTCAAAATGTCACTAAGTCGCTGTCATATGGAAGTGATCTACGTTTCTGAAGGTGCACACGTTCACTCTGAAGCTCGGTGTGAGTCACACGTTCACTCTGAAGCCCGGTGTGAGTCACACGTTCACTCTGAAGCCCGGTGTGAGTCACACGTTCACTTGTTCACACATGTTAGAAAGCTGTAGTGCTGGAACGGTTCGTTTATGAACCGGTTAGTCGATCGACAAAAAACTAAACTATTAGTGATTGATTTCATTAATTGAACATCGAATCGAATGGTCATTTTAGTCATAGTAAAAAAAAAAGTCTATTTGAGATCATAAAATAAATATTTTTTCCCAGATGCCCTTCAGGCAAACCATACACATACTCTCGTAACTTGTGATGGACATGTTACACTTTAAAGACTAAATGATTCATCAATTAATAATAAAAACTGACAATGAAAGTGACGGTTACAGTTGCAGCCCTATAGAGCTGATTCAGTGGTTTAGGCAGGGGTACACACACACACACACACACACACACACACACACACACACACACACACACACACACACACACACACACACACTCTAGGAGGGGAGAAAGAACTCTCTTATATTAGTACAACACCTAAGCACCCTTGTAAAAAGTAGGCTACTAAAAAAAATTATAATTTAAATGTCTGTTATATACTACACCTTAGAAGCATGCGTTGAATATTAGGAATGATTTGGGATGGCATTAGCAGTAGCATTAGCATTAGCATTAGCATGAAGCATGTCCCTGCGGTGAAAACAACCTCTTCAGAAGAGGATTGATGTTGTTTGATGAAGACATTGAAGGCGTTGAAGGATCAAATCGATTCCCATCGCTAGGAGAGAATAATATCTAATTTAATGATTCAATAATATCTAATATAATTAATCACTAATATCTCATACAATGAACCAATAATCGTACAGTTGTCATCAAGCCATCAATTACAAAAAAAAAAATTGAAGATTTAAAAAACCTTTGAGAGATTCTATAGCCCTGAGCTTCGTATCCAACTCAAAATACATGGCTTATATTTAAACGTTTCAATTAGTGCCAATAAAATGTTCTTTTTAATCAAAATGTCCTTGGCACCAGATGCGGTCAAGCGGACATTTAGAATCTGCTCAGTAAAACACAACGGAAAGTTCTATTAGTGCAGCTATACATACACACACACACACACACACACACACACACACACAATTCATTAACAACATACAATAAGACTTCTCCTCTCCTATGTGCTCCTAATACAGTACAAATGCACCCCACGCAGGTCCGTTCAGTATTGCATAGACCTAGTCCTAGACCTAGTCCTAGACCTAGTTCTAGACCTAGTCCTAGACCTAGTCCTAGACCTAGTGCTAGACCTAGTCCTAGACCTATTCTCATCGCCTCCTTCCATTTTCTTTCTTTTAAATCAATTTATCTCTTTTTCCTCGTCAGGCCTCCTCCTTTCTCCTCGTCTTCTCCTCCCACCGTGTGGGAGTTGTATCCGGGCGGCTGCACGTACTCCTCCGTCTTATCCCAGTCCGACACCCACCCGGCTCCTCCTCCACCTCCCCCTCCTGCCGCTCCTCCCCCGTTGGCACCGTGGCTCAGCGGTTGGCTCGTGGCTCCGTACTGCCCGCCCCCGCGGTACATCTCCTCCGTCTCATTGGCCAGCTCGTCCTCGTCGACGATGCCCCTCTTCTCTTCGCTGGTGTCTTCGATGTCTGCCCACGGCTGCTTCTCTCCGGACGCAAATAATCCTAGCGGGAAATAATATAATAATAATATTGATGGCCGATGTGAACGGTAGGATGAGGATTCAGCGTTCCGCGGTCTTAACGTACTCTTACATTAATGGAGGACGTGTGGAGGAAATGTGTGTGTGTGTGTGTGTGTGTGTGAGTGAGTGTGTGTAACCAGATGGGGGTCTCTTGTGTAACTAGCTAGGTGGGATGGTGTGTGTGTGTGTGTGGGTGTGTGCGTGTGTGTGTGTGTGTGTGTGTGTGTGTGTGTGTGTGTGCGTGTGAGTGTGTAACCAGATGGGGGTCTCTTGTGTAACTAGCTAGGTGGGATGGTGTGTGTGTATGTGTGTGTGTGTGTGTGTGTGTGTGTGTGTGTGTACAAGTATATACCGTAGAATATGACTCCTCCGTAGTGTACGACCGAAGCTATCAGGAACACGTACTGCCACTCCTCACGAGTCTGGAAGTCATTCAGGATACATATATACTGTATACTTAAGACTCACCTCCATAACGCAGGTTTAAGGTGCAAGGTGGTGAGGTGGTGAGGTGGTGAGGTGGTGAGGTCATGAGGTGGTGAGGTGGTGAGGTGGTGAGGTCATGAGGTGGTGAGGTGGTGAGGTGGTGAGGTCGTGAGGTGGTGAGGTGGTGAGGTGGTGAGGTGGTGAGGTGGTGAGGTCGTGAGGTGGTGAGGTGGTGAGGTGGTGAGGTGGTGAGGTGGTGAGGTGGTGAGGTGGTGAGGTGATGAGGTGGTGAGGTCATGAGGTGGTGAGGTGGTGAGGTGGTGAGGTGGTGAGGTGGTGAGGTCGTGAGGTGGTGAGGTGGTGAGGTCATGAGGTGGTGAGGTGGTGAGGTCATGAGGTGGTGAGGTGGTGAGGTGGTGAGGTGGTGAGGTGGTGAGGTCGTGGGGTCGTGAGGTCACACCTACCTTGTGTTTGGTCATGGCGCCCACGATGAGGGGACAGACCATCCCAGATAAGGTCCCCACGCCGTTAGAGATCCCCATGAGGATGCTGGCATACCGCGGGGCGATGTCCAGGTGGTTCACGTTGAAGCCTAAACGATTACTTCACTTAATACTTCACTTGAATGAACATACGTCAAGTAAGAAACATAAAGAAGTAAAGATATATACAGTACATATCACAGGTAACATGCGTAGAAAAGACAATGAGATACATAAGAGACTTACCTGAGATAGCGAAGCCGCTGAAACCCACGGCCAGCACCAGGAAGGAGATGGCGACGCCCTTCGTGTGAGAGAAGCCGACCACCAGGAGGAGCGTGGCCTCCATCCCGAACCCTGCAGCTCAACGAGAGTCAGCTCAACGACTTACTGATGTTTATTCATTTATTTAAAAAGAGATTGTGATAACTTAAAATAAAAATGTTTGCAAACATTTTAAAATGTGTATGATTTTTTGGTAATTTTACATTTTACAAATATTTTGAAAAGGTAATAAAAAAACCTAAAAACATTTCAATACATTTAAAACAGTGGGAAGGGTGCGAATATAAAAGTTAAAAGCTATTTTAAAAAGCGTGTTTTTCAGGGATGTTTCACCTCCACAGTTCATCATCTTCCTCACGTTGGTGGTGCTCATGAGGTTGTGGGTCCTCAGGTAGTCAGCCAGCTGGCCCCCGATGGGCACGATGATGGTCATCACCAGGTGGGGCAGAGCAGACACCATGCCTACCTGCAGGGTGGAGGAGACAGAGGCAAGGGGTGGTGGTTGTAGTGGTGGTGGTGTTGGTGGTGTTGGTGGTGGTGGTGGTGGTGGTGGTGTTGGTGGTGTTGGTGTTGGTGGTGGTGGTGGTGGTGGTGGTGTTGGTGGTGTATACTGATAACAAACAGATGCTAGGTTTCACCTCACCTTGCTGATCTCAAAGCCAAAGACCTCTTCAAAGTAGGCCGGCTGGCTGATGAGGAGCAGGTAGAAGGTCCAGCTCCTGCAGAAGTTGGCTACAATGATGGCGTACACGGGCATGGAGGTGAAGAAATGCCTCCATGGGGTTTTGAATTTCTGCCACAGAGAGAAATATGAGATGATTGGAGCTCAGCTGTGGTGCTCACACAGCAACGAGACGGATTCTGGATAAGAGCCACATAGTGGATAGTGTGTATGTGCCGGTGAATGTTTGTTCAGGTATACATCATGTGTGTAACCCCAGGTTGGGATTCGAACATATTATTATTATTATTAAGTAATATCTGACAAGATAAGTGTTAGCGTAGTGCGAGACAAAGTGTTGACTACGGCAACAACAAATACCTGAAGGGGATTAGCGAAGGAAGTGGACTCCCCGATGGCCTCCTCGATGTACTGCCTCTCCTCCGTCGTGATGGTGGGGTGAGCGGCCGGGCTCTCGTACGACACCAGGATCCAGAACAAATACCAGAAGATCCCAAAGCTACCTGGGAGAGGGGGAGAGGACCGGGGACAAGTCAAGAATACAAAATGACCAACGGGAAGGGCCGAGGACCACAGAGGAGTTAAAGAGTTACACTAAACTGGTGAATCAACAAGTACTCGGTTTGTGGTGATTGGTTGCTCTTAAATAATGACTTAATGGAGTGCATTTAAAGTTGCAATATTCCTCAGACAAAACACAGATTTCTAAAATAAACATATGGCCGTGACTTAAATAAAGCAGTCACCTCCAAACATATATCCTCAGAAGCTGACGGATGGCCTGGCCATTTCTAACAAATGACACTAAAATAACAGCTCTTAAATGTCACCTACAGCAGCTTTAACATGCAGCTGAGCTACAGACAGGCAGGTGTATACTATATACTGAGAATACTAACCATAGACATAGAAAACAGACGGCCAGCCGGTGTACTGCACCAGTATTCCAGCTAGTGGCATGGCCACCACGGCGCCTGCATAGGAGCCTGAGACCAACAGGAGAAGGAAAGACATTAAAACAGGTCTTCTGAAGGTGCTGTGGTTGTATACCAGCAGCACGCCAGACTACACCGCGTGGATCAGACCGAAAGCAGGAAGTGAGAGCAGGGTGTGTGTGTGTGTGTGTGTGTGTGTGTGTGTGTGTGTGTGTGTGTGCTCGCACCTCGACCAGTCCCTGGCATATCCTGACCAGGATGACACAGCTGTAGTGACAGCGAGCGGCAGAAGGAATCAACATGTTGAGGGTGGACGTCGCTACGATGGCAAAGCCAAACACCCTGATGAACACACACAGAAAAGTACATAACAAACATATACTTATACATATAACAAACATATTCCTACATATACTTACATTACGTATATACTTCATATAATCTAATATGTTATGTTAATAAATCAAGGTATTTCAGATGTATTTCCATCACTGGATGGTAAAACTGGGTATCGTTATAAGCCAATATATGAATTTCTCGTCAGCATTATAGTTCTGAGTTTTGGTTTTAGGGTTAGGGTTTGGTTTTAGGGTTTAGTTGTAGGGTTAGGGTTTAGTTTTAGGGTTAGGGTTTAGTTTTAGGGTTAGGGTTTGAGTTAGGGTTAGGGTTTAGTTTTAGGGTTAGGATTTAGTGTTAGGGTTTAGTTTTAGGGTTAGGGTTTGGCTTTAGGTTTAGGGTTGGGGTTAGGGTTTGGTTTTGGGGTTAGGGTTTGGTTTAGGGTTAGGGTTAGGGTTAGGGTTTGGTTTTAGGGTTGGGGTTTGGTTTTAAGGTTATGGTTTGGTTTTAGGGTTAAGGTTAGAATTTAGGGTTTGGTTTTAGGATTAAGAAGGGTTAACCCTAACCACATAATTTAAGGTCGGTCCAATCCAGATCACTAATACTTCAATCCAAATCACTAATCCTTTCCATCTTTGTATCCTAATTCCTAATTTCTTCCAAATTTAGTATGCAAAGATCTAAATATTCCAAGTATTGAATACAAATCTCTAATGCTTCTGAGATAATACTAATTACTGATAAAGTCCTCTGTATGCAGCTTATCTTTGAATGCTGGTGCCCATATCTGGTGGTTACTGGGGTATCTGGTTCAGTGCTGTTATGGCAGAGGGAACAAAACTCCTGCCATAACGTACATGTTTCCACGTCATAGCTCTGTATCTGCGACCTGATGGGAGCAGTGTGAGGAATGGGTTGAGTGGTTGCCTGGGGTCATGTGCGATGGTACGTGTTCTGTGAGTAATGGCTTTGCTGTTGAGGTCTTTTTGATTTTAGGGTTAGGGTTTGGTTTTAGTTAGGGTTTGGGTTTGGTTTTAGGGTTAGGGTTTGATTTTAGGTTTAGGGTTAGGGTTTGGTTTTAGTTAGGGTTTGGTTTTTGATTTCGGAAAAAAGGAGAGAGAAAAAAAGAGAAAAAAAAAAAAGAAAACGAAAAGAGAAAAAAAGGAGAATAATGAAAAAAAGAAAAAAAGGAAAAAAGGGAAGAACAGGAAAAAAAGAAAACGTTAATAAAAAAACGAAAAAAATGAGAGAAAGAAGGGTTAGGGTTTTGGTTTTTGATTATAGGGTTTGGTTTTAGGGTTAGGGTTAGAGTTAGGGTTTGGTGTTAGGGTTAGGGTTAGGGTTTAGTTTTTGGGTTAGGGTTATGGTTAATTTTAGGGTTAGGGTTTAGTTTTAGGGTTAGGGTTAGGGTTTGAGTTAGGGTTAGGGTTAGGTAACCCTAGATCCGTCTCACCTGTTGGCTGCAAACTTCTGGCAGATGAACCCCCCTGGGATCTGAGTGATGATGTAACCCCAGAAGAACGAGCCGTGGATCATCCCAACGGTCTCTGGGTCCCAGGTGAACTGAGCTGCCTGCACACACACACACACACACACGCACACAAACACACACACACACACACACACACACACACACACACATACACACACACACACACACACACACACATAGACCCAGATCCCTTAAGGTTTGGATACACACACCCTGACCCAGGGGTCCTAGACCTGTTTGACCCACGGCCTCAACGCATGCAGAATAATAATATATATATATATATATATATATATATATAATAACAGCAAATGTTCTCCTGCCTTACATTTTATTTTAAAAGTCACCCTGGAGTCTCTTTTGGGAACCCTGACCCACAGAACCCTCAGGGTAAAACCAATACCAAACCCTAAAACCAAACCCTAAAACCAAACCCTAACCCCTAACCCTAACATTAACCTAACCCTAAAACCAAACCCTAAAACCAAACCCTGACCCTAAAACCTACAACCAATGCCTATGACCCCATCTGCATGCACACACACATACACACACACACACACACACACACACACACACACACACTTACCACCAGGACCTCCTTGTTGCCCTTGAAGACGGTGTGGTCGTTCACCATGCTGACGATAGCCACGCCCAGGTTGCAGCGGATGCCGAAGGAGATGCAGAAGCCGAGGCCTGACAGGACGGCGATGATGTAGCGCCGGGGCAGGCCGAAGCAGGTGCAGTCCACCACGGGCATCTCCTTCTCCTCCACCAGCTCAGGACGACCCTCGGCTGACAGCTCGATGGTCTCCCCATTGGGCTGCCTCTTCTCAATCAGTCTGGGGGGGGACATGATGGAGGGAGAGAGAGAGAGGGAGAGAGAGAAGGAGAGAGAGAGAGAGAGAGAGAGAGAGAGGGAGAGGGAGAGAGAGAGAGAGAGAGAGAGAGAGAGAGAGAGAGAGAGAGAGAGAGAGAGAGAGAGAGAGAGAGAGAGAGAGAGAGAGGGAGAGGGAGAGAGAGAGAGGGGTAGAGAGAGAGAGAGAGAGAGAGGGGGAGAGGGAGAAGGAGAGAGAGAGAGAGAGAGAGAGAGAGAGAGAGAGAGAGAGAGAGAGAGAGAGAGAGAGAGAGAGAGAGAGAGAGAGAGAGAGAGAGAGAGGGAGAGAGAGGGAGGGAGAGAGAGAGAGAGTGAATGTAAATTACTAAATAGAGTAAATAGAGAGTGTCAAAGACAGAGGAATGTAAATGTGATAGTTTCCATAGTAACAAACAAGTAGTATACTCGTTTGGATTGAATTGAGAGAGTCCAAGAGAGCCAGGAAGAGAGGCTAAAGGACAGAGAGTTTCATAGAGAGGGAGAGAAACTAAACAGATGGTGGAGAGGTGGCCATTTCTAGGTTTTTAAGGCTCCTGCTATTTGAGAGAAAATATAGATTTGTTTTTTCCTAAAAGCCTTCAAATCGCCTTCACAAAAATTGTATTGACCCTGCAATAAAAAAAAAGACAATTTAGGCCAGTGTCTGTGTATGTATTGTGTCTGCGGGCACAGTGTCTATATTGTAGTGTGTGTGTGTGTGTGCACTTATAATTATAATATTAAAATATGTAATATAATATGACTAAATGTAAATGGATGTAATTGAATGGCCATGAATGTGTTTATTGACTGCCTTTAGAACTCATGAATCTACTGCAGTGGCTTTCAAAGAGATTAACAATTCATGAGACATAATCATTACATTACCATTGCAGTGTCAACAGACACTTTAGCACCAGATACACACACGCGCGTGCACACACACACACACACACACACACACACACACACACACACACACACTCAGCATCCCAGTGTGTGGAAGCATCTGTTAGTGGACCTACTGGTAGGTTGGCTGGGAGGAGAGCTGGCCAGAGGACCATATCTCTCCCCCCTCACCCCTCACCCCTCCTCACGCCTCACCCCTCACACTTATGAGCGTCACACAGTGATAGTTTATCACAAGTCCTCAAGGTTAACATTATTCCAGCTTGGCTGAAACACATTCTTCATCTTTCTGTCATATTTCTTTCTTCCTTTCTTCTGTAAGAACTGCATTGTGCATGATTCAGTAAGTATATACAGTATACATAACGTATATATAAAGTATACACAACACACAGAAAGATTCATATTCTATATGACTCTCTTTTTGTCTTTCTCATCTATAGTTGAATCAATGCCATCAGAATATATAGCAGTTAGACACAAGGACATACGATGGTTGTTCGATTTAGTTGTGCAGTGATTTTGAGTTGAAGCCGCTCAGGTTAGAAAGGAACTCTCAATTTCATTAAAAAATGTAAAAATAAATAAAAAAACATACATCAATAAACCAGTCCTGACTAGACTGTCAAACATTCAGGAGAGAGACCATCTGTGTACTAGAACCTATCTGTCAATTACACACATATACACACACACACACACACACACACACACACACACACACACACACACACACACACACACACACACACACACACACACACACACACACACACACACACACACACACACACACACACACACACTCATGCCAGGTATACATGTCTGCACACATATTATTCAACGATATGAAGCCCAGTGTGTGTGTGTGTGTGTACGGGGACTCTCTCACACACACACACACACACACACACACACACACACACACACACACACACGTAGCTCCCGTGGCGTCTACTGGGCTGATCTACATACTCACTGAGCTGGAGAATCACCAGGATGAGGGCAGGACCACCAAAACAACTGTGTCCTATTATATACTGTCCTAACATCATGTCCCATGTCCCTAGCCTACTCTAACCTAGTCCTAACATCATGTCCCTAGCCTATTCTAACCTAGTCCTAACATCATGTCCCTAGCCTACTCTAACCTAGTCCTAACATCATGTCCCTAGCCTATTCTGACCTAGTCCTAACATCATGTCCCTAGCCTACTCTAACCTAGTCCTAGACCTAGTCCTAGACCTATCATATTATATACTGTCCTTTCCTAACCTCTACTCTTATCGTATCCTGCCCAGTCCAGTCCAGTCCTTGCAGAGCTTAGCTTAGCCTAGCCTATCCAGTCCTGTCCTAGCTTAGCCTAGTCTAGCCTTGCTTGGGTTAGCCTAACCTAGCCAGTCCTTTCCTAGCCTAGCTTATCCAGTCCTGTGTTAGTCTACCCTACCCTGCTCTACCTGACGGGGTCTAGACCCAGTGATGACTCTCCCACGCTCCCTGGCCCAAAAGGTTATTCACCAGCAGCACAGCAAGCCGGGTAAGATGGTGGTCAATTATTGATGCTGCTTGAGTTTTGATGAATTATTCACTTTAGCTTCTGCACTGTAATCCGCTGAAGTATGTTTCATGCGTCTCTCTCTATCTCTATGTATCTATGTATCTATCGTTCTGTCACTCTATCTTTCTATCTATCTTTCTATCTAGCTATCATTCATTCATTTTAATCCAGCTGCACGTGGCTTTCACTCACTCCCTCATTTTCACAAAGCAGATTCAGCATAATCCTCTCATAGACCCACCAGGTATTAAGAGACCAGTAGTAGCCTAACATACAGTAGACCAGGACCCTCGCTTGCTAAGAAAAACATATTATGTCTGTCAATCTGTCTCTCTATCACTCTTTCTTTCTCTCGCTCTGTCTATCTGTCTCCCTGTCAATCTGTCTCTCTATCACTCTTTCTCTCACTCTGTCTATCTGTCTCCCTGTCAATCTTGTCTCTCTATCACTCTTTCTTTCTCTCTCTCTGTCTCTTCTCTCTCTCTCTCTCTCTCTCTCTCTCTCTCCATCTCTCTCCCCCTCTTTCTCTCTATCTCTCTCTCCCTACCCTCTCCCTCTCTCTCCTCCTCTCTTTCTATCTCCCTCTCCCTCTCTCTCTCTCCTCTCTTCCTATCTCTCTCTATCATTTATTTATTATGTCTGAC
>OOFB01035847.1:0-10614 GCA_900323305.1 Trachyrincus murrayi
TGTGTGTGTGTGTCAAAGTTAAACTATATGCTATTCAGTACTTTGGATATTTAGATCCAAGGTAGGGGGTAGGGGGATTAACCCCTACCTGCTCATTAAGGAGCAGGTAGGGGTTAGACAGTACAGAGACAGGTCATTAAGGAGCAGGTAGGGGTTAGACGGTGTGTGTGTGTCCATCAGTCCTCTCCTCCTTCAATCACAGCTGCTCCAGGCTCTTAACGAGGAGCTTAAGGAGGAGCGGGCAGCTCGTTAAATAATAAATATGTCATCAATATTCCATACAATCGCTGGGTGGAGATGAGATGTAACAAGGAAGAGCAGGGAGGGAGGATGGAGAGGAGGGACACAATAGTGACTACTTTAATTACCTCTCCTCTATTTACCTGTTCTAAACATCTAGTCACCTGAACAGGTAACCAGCACCTGTACAGGTAACCATCACCTGGAGGTCCTGTTCTAAACATCTAGTCACCTGAACAGGTAACCATCACCTGGAGGTCCTGTTCTAAACATCTAGTCACCTGTACAGGTAACCATCACCTGGAGGTCCTGTTCTAAACATCTAGTCACCTGTATAGGTAACCAACACCTGGAGGTCCTGGTCTAAACATCTAGTTAGGTTACTGTCCAGGTAACCATCATCTGGAGGTCCTGGTCTAAACATCTAGTTAGTCTACTGTCCAGGTATCCATCATCTGGAGGTCCTGGTCTAAACATCTAGTGAGTCTACTGTCCAGGTATCCATCATCTGGAGGTCCTGGTCTAAACATCTAGTTAGTCTACTGTACAGGTAACCATCATCTGGAGGTCCTGGTCTAAACATCTAGTTAGTCTACTGTCCAGGTATCCATCATCTGGAGGTCCTGGTCTAAACATCTAGTTAGTCTACTGTACAGGTAACCATCATCTGGAGGTCCTAGTCTAAACATCTAGTTAGTCTACTGTACAGGTAACCATCATCTGGAGGTCCTAGTCTAAACATCTAGTTAGTCTACTGTACAGGTAACCATCATCTGGAGGTCCTAGTCTAAACATGTAGTTAGTCTACTGTACAGGTAACCAACCAGAACATCCACTAGGTGTTCAGTAAACCATCAGATATTTATATACTTCCTGTCTTCTGTCCTTTCACAGAAGTTGTCTTCTCTACATCACCTCCTCTCTCCCAGTGCATGATGGGATCTGAAGTCCTCATACTGTCCCTCTTCTCCCTCATGACATCATTTCTATGCGCCAGCGGAGATGATTCCATTCCAGGTAAGGAAGTGACATCATGAAGTGACATCATGAAGTGGCATCATGAAATCTTACAGTCAGTATGTTTACATGCTCAGCTGAATAAACAGGTTCAGGTCATTTTCACAGTAATGGGTTTAACCACACACTGAGGTAGTCCTGAGTTGGTCTCATCTAGTCTAATCTAGTCTAGTCTAATCTAGCCTAATCTAATCTAGTCTAGTCTCGTCTAATCAAGTCAAATGTAGTCTAGTGTAATCTAATCTAGTCTAGTGTAATCTAGTCTAATCTAATCTAGTCTAATCTAGTCTAGTGTAATCTAGTCTAGTCTAATCTAGTCTAGTCTAGTCTAGTCTATGAGGTAGTATTTGAGGTGTCTTGGTTGGTAAGGCTGTCCTGTAGTGATTATGTCACCCTAGGGGGTGCTGTGGGCTGTCCTGTAGTGATTATGTCACCCTAGGGGGTGCTGTGGGCTGTCCGGCTCAGTGTGTGTGTGAGACGCGCCCCTGGTACACGCCCCAGTCTGTGTACCACCAGGCCCGCACCGTGGACTGCAACGAACTACGCCTCCGACGAGTTCCTCCTACCATCTCCCCCAACACACAGGTACACCACCCAACACACAGGTACACCACCCAACACACACACCACCCACCCAAAAACACAGGTACACCACCTAACACACAAGTACACCACCCACCCAACACACTGGTACACAAACCACCCAACACACAGGTACACCACCCACCTTACACACAGGTACACCACCCACCCAACACACAGGTACACCACCCACCCAACACTCACACCACCCACCTAACACACAAGTACACCACCCACCCAACACACACACCACCCACCCAACACACAAGTACACCACCCACCCAACACACACACCACCCACCCAACACACAGGTACACCACACACCTGACACACACACCACCTACCTAACACACCACCCACCTAACACACAGGTACACCACCCACCCAACACAGACAACCAACCAGATAGACAGTTTGTTTGCTGATTGGCCAATTTGTTAATTTGTTAATTGTTTCTAAGCAGTTATTGGTTGTGTTTAAGGTGCTGCTTCTTCAGAGTAACAACATCTCTCTGATTGGTGCTGAGCTGCAGAAGCTGAACAACCTGACAGAACTCGACCTGTCCCAGAACCACTTCACACAGGTACATTTATATATATATATATATATATATATATATGTGTGTGTGTGTGTGTGTGTGTGTGTGTGTGTGTGTGTGGGGTCTCTATATATATGTGCATGTGTTTGTGCGTATGTGTGTGTAGGTACAGGACATGGGTATTGGGTCTCTGGAGCAGCTTGTCACCCTGTACCTGGAGGAGAACCTTCTGGAAGGTCTGGAGGACTTCAGCCTGAGGAACCTGTCTAATCTGGAGGAGCTCTACATCAACCACAACCACCTGAACTCCATCTCCCAGCATGCCTTCTGGGGTCTCACCAGCCTGCTCAGGTACCCTAACTGGTTCACCCTGAGGTGGCCGCTAGATCAGGTCACATCCCTTTAATCTGCTCCCCCACCTCTCCAACACATCCCTTTAATCGGCTCCCCCCCCCACCAGGCTCCATCTGAACTCCAACCGTCTGGTGGCCATTGACCGGCGCTGGTTCGAGTCCCTGCCCTCCCTGGAGATCCTGATGATCGGGGAGAACCCCATCCTGGGTCTGGAGGAGCGGACCTTTCAGCCCCTGGCCCGGCTCCACAGCCTGGTGCTGGCTGGGATGGGTCTGCAGGAGGTCCCCCCTGCTGCCTTCCTGGGTCTCCACTACCTGGAGAGCCTTTCCTTCTACGACAACAAGCTGAGGTCCAGCAGCTCTGCAGCACATGAATGAGTCATGAAGCATGAATGTCCCCTGGCTGCTCTTGTAACTGAGTGGATGTTCTGCTGGGTCCGTAGGTGGGTTCCTCGTGACGCTCTTAGTATGCTGCAGAACCTCAAGTTCCTGGACCTGAACCGGAACCCCATCTCCCGGGTCGGCCCGGGGGACTTCCATAACCTGCTGCACCTGGAGGAGCTCAGGTATGTGTTCTGGGTCAAAGGTGGTGTCATGGAGGTGTGTGATGATGTTGTGGTGGTGATGTGACGTCATAATGTGTTCCAGTCTGAACTACATGGATCAGCTGGTGGCGGTGGAAAGAGCATCCTTCCAGAACCTCCCAGAGATGGTGAAGCTGGAGCTCTACAGCAACCCCAGGCTGGCCTATATAGACCCCCACGCCTTCAGGTAACCTGTCTACCTGTCTGGCCTATAGACCCCCACGCCTTCAGGTAACCTGTGTGGGTGTATATAATGTGTGTGTGTGTGTGTGTGTGTGTGTGTTCTGCTCCCCAGTGGGCTGCCCTCCCTGCGGACACTGCTTTTGCATAGCAACCAGCTGAGCCTGCTGTCCAATCAACTGCTGGCAGGACTTCCTGGTCTGGACGAGTTGTCAGTCCACTCCAACCCACTCCGCTGTGATTGCCTAGCAACCTGGGGACCCCACCTTGGCAACCAATCAGCTGTCAAGCTGCTGGACAGCTCCTTGACCACCTGCTCCTCCCCCCCTCAGTTGATTGGCCAGGAGCTCCAGGAAGTGGTTTCTATTGGCTGGGGGTCTGTGGGGGGCGGGGCCAGTGGCAACAGCTGCCTGCCTCACGTGTCGCCGCTCTCCTTCCCTGCAGTCCTCAACCTCAGCTCTGGTCAACCGATCACACTGCCCTGCTGGGCCAGCGCCGACCCCGCCCCCCAGTTCTACTGGGTCACACCCACTGGAGACAAGGTGTGTACTACAAGCACATACACATCTTCAGTTAGTCCTGTAGTCCTGTCAGGTGAGCTAGTAGTCACGGTTAGTATGGTGATGGGTTAGTAACCACTCTGGTATTTATGTACCGTCAGGTGAGCTCGGAGGCGGTGGCTGCACCAATCATGTCTCAGCAGAGCTCTGGACCAACCAGGAGGAGGAGGAGGCACCGCGTGTCCCAGTCAGGAGCTCTGGTGATGGAGCGGCTCGACCAATCAGACGCTGGTACCTGCAGTCATCATGGCAACAATGGCAATGAATCTAGTATGACTGTAAACTAACACAACTAACCTGTTGTTGTTCCTGTCTCTCTCTCTCTCCACCAGGGCTGTATACGTGCGTAGCGTGGAATGCAGAGGGGGCAGACACTAGGAGTGTGTCAGTGTTTGTGGACTCCTGGGGCCGTGGGGAGGAGCCCAGCCCCAGGGGGGAGGAGTCCTGGGGGGGGAACTCCTCCGGCTCCTCAGCTTCCCTGATTCTCCAGGCCAAGGTACCTTCTTCTTCTTCTTCTTCTTCTCCTGCTCCTCCTCCTCCTCCTCCTCCTGTAGTTAGTACTGGTCTGGTTAGGGCTAATTAGTACTGGTCTGGTTCGGGCTAATTATTACTGGTATTAATGTGTGTGTGTGTGTGTGTGTGTGTGTGTGTAGGTGGTCCGGTCCCAGTCTGTTCTTCTAGAGTGGAAATTGTTTTCCAGCCAATCAGCTGCTGCGTCTGGAGGTGCCGCCCACCAGGAGGTGGTGCCCCGCCCCCCGCGCTGGACCAGCGCCAGCGTGCACATCGACAACGCTCAGATCAGCTACACGGCCACGGTACGCTCAATAACCAATCAATAACCAATACCTCTAGTCACCTGTCAATCACATTATCTACGCAGCAAGTCATCTCTCCCTCCCTCCCCCCAGGTACCGGTAGATGTCCAGGAGTATAACTTGACCCACCTCCTTCCAGCGACTGACTACCATGTCTGTCTGAGCGTCTCCTCTTCTGCTCCTCCTCTCTCTCCTCCCTCTCCCTCCCCTCCGTCCCCGTCCTCCCCCCCTCCCCCCCTCCACACTGCGTGTGTTAACGTGACGACGCGGGAGGCAGGGCTAGCCGTAGCGCTTGTGGTCTCCCCGGGCAACAGTGTTGCCATGGCGGCGGTGACGGGCTCCCTGTTCGCTCTGCTCCTCATGCTCCTGCTGGGAGGAGTCATGGCCCGCCGGCTCCACTCCAAAAGCTGCTCCCTGAAGACCTACCTCCACACCTCCTCCTCTTCCTCCATCCCCCTGAAAGAGCTCTACCCCCCCCTCATCACCCTCTGGGACCCAGACACCGACAAGGAGAAGGAGCGGGAGGAAGACCAGGGAGGAGCACCCATAGACACATCCAAGACTTACCTCTGGTAGACAGACAGGAGACAGACAGACAGGTAGGAGACAGACAGGTAGACAGACAGACAGGTAGGAGGCAGATAGACAGGTAGACAGACAGACAGGTAGAGAGATATTGCTATGCATAATGCTGTGGTGTTGTCGTGGTAATGCCGTGGTGTTGCCATGGTAATGCCCTGGTGTTGCCAGGGTAATGCTGCGGTTTTGTCATGGTAATGCCGTGGTTTTGCCATGGTAATGCTGTGGTGTTGCCCTGGTGTTACCATGGTAATGCCCTGGTGTTGCCATGGTAATGCTGTGGTGATGCTGTGGTAACGCCATGTTAATGGTGTGGTGTTGCCATGGGAATGCTGTGGTGTTGCTGTGGTGTTGCCGTGGTAATGCCGTGGTGTTGCAGTGATAATGCCGTGGTGTTGTCATGGTGTTGCTATGGTAATGCTGTGGTGTTGCAGTGGTAATGCCATGGTGTTGCCATGGTAATACCGTGGTGCTGCCGTGGTAATGCTGTGGTGTTACCGTGGTAATGCCGTGGTGTTGCCGTGGTAATGCTGTGGTGTTGCCATGGTAACGCTGTGTTGTTTGCCGTGGTAATGCCGTGGTGTTGCTGTGGTAATGCTGTGGTGAGACATGACAGTTATGTGGTGTTGCTGATACTACAGCACAGAGATTCATCTGTACTGTACTGCAGTACTACTACTACAGTACTACTGCTGTACTACATGACTACATGACTTCATGACTGTTTACACAACTATTACAGCACAGCTGCAGGGTGGATGCATGGGGGTGAACCCAGGTGGTCCAGTAGAGAACATAGGATGTTATATATGTTAAATATACTCTCACCCCCTGCACACAGAGAACTGCATGAGCACTGACACACATGTTTCTGTATTCTATTCAATAACCCTAACCCTAACCCTGGTCAAAAGTGTTGCTATTTTACCACAAACTGGTTGTTCTGTGTTCTAGGTTGTAGTTGATTTACACAGCCAGTTATACTGCATGCCTTTGCACTAATGTTTTGGACTAAACCCTACTTTACCCTAGTCTACTTTACCACATTACCCTAGCCTACTTTACCCTAGCATACTTTACCACATTACCCTACCCTACTTTACCACATTACCCTCGCCAACTTTACCACATTGCCCTACCCTACTGTACCCTACATTACCCTGGTCTACTGTACCCTACATTACCCTAGCCTACTGTACCCTACATTAGCATAGTCTACTGTACCCTACATTTCCCTACCCTACTGTACCCTACATTACCCTAGCCTTTAGCCTACATAATTTATTGTCAGATTTTCAACCATGTCAGTCTCAGTCTTTTATCAATACACACTCTGACCTGATATTTGGGGAATTTAAAAACTATATTTTATTGTAGTCAAAATTCCTTCCTTTTATACACGATTTATGAATGGAAATGTATGCTAGAGCTGTCAATCACCACCACTGGAATACTGTACTGGAAGCACTTAGCTAGAGCTGTTAGCATTAGCTACATGCTGCTGTTAGCTAGAGCTGTTAGCATTAGCTACAGGCTCCTGTTAGCTTTTCTTGTTTTTAAAACACTGTATGACAGATGTTACCTCTGGTACACACGCACACGCACACGCACACGCACACGCACACACACACAGGCCTGCTGTCAGTCTGGACTGAGAGATGAAGATCTCACCACTAAACTGTCACTCCTGACTCTTGGTGAGAACTAGGCTTACGACAGGTTTCTCGATATGCGGACCCTGGTGAGAACTAGGCCTACGACAGGTTTCTCGATATGCGGACCCTGGTGAGAACTAGGCCTACGACAGGTTTCTCGATATGCGGACCTTGGTGAGAACTAGGCCTACGACAGGTTGCTCGATATGCAGACCTTGGTGAGAACTAGGCCTACGACAGGTTTCTCGATATGCGGACGCTGTGAATTCAGGGTAACATTAGAAACCAAGACCTCTCCCCTGGTGGCGGGACAGGCAACAACCGCTGAAGCCGCCTCATTTTGATCCAACTTGCAGGGTATTTTGTACAAAATGTAATTGTAAACTGCTTTATATTTGAACTTTGAAGTTGTAACTGCAATGTGAGGATGTGTCATAAATATAAATGTTATCCAAACGATATCCACCACAGACACTGAGCATTAAACACCTTGATATAATAAAAACAATACACACATGAACCCTGAGTATGGCTGTTTATATTATATATCATATGTTCATATTATATGTCATATGTTCATATTATAAATCATATGTTCTTATTATAAATCATATGAACATATTATATATCATATGTTCATATTATAAATCATATGAACATATTATATATCATAGTACTGTAGTACTATGTAAGTACTGTACTATGTTAGTACTGTAGTAGGCTACTATGTTAGTAGTGTACTACATACATAGTACTAAGATAGTACAGTACTAACATAGTACCACTGTATTAACATAGTACAGTACTTACATAGTACTACAGTACTAACATGTATTAACATGCTGTTAAGTCTGACAAAATAATGAAATACTTAAATACATTTAAATATAAATCTTAATATTTTCTCTGAATCATATAAATGTAGTATTATCTTTGTTGATATACATGTTTGAGAACACTGTCAAGTCATGACAAATTATGATAATAATAATTATAATAAGAACAACAATAATAATAATAATAATAGGTAATATCATTTTAATTTTTTGGATAAATAATAATAATAATCCTTTGTTCTACATTTCTGGTTGCTAGGCAAAAGGCTGGTTGCTAGGCAGAACGACTGACGGCCAGACGTGAAACGCGCTGCTGCAACCGGGAAGTGACGTCAGACGGTGTTGATGTTTTGCGGGACAGCTCCGGTTGTTTTTGTTCTCCGTTAACCTCGAAAACCGATCAATTTGTGGCGTTTACCGTGATTTTCCGTCAGCTAAGAGTCTACGGTCGATCATTTCACCAGACCGCGCGGCTCGGAGGCGGAGAAGCCGAAGATTTTGATCCAGAAAGGGAGGACTCGTCACCTCTTTGACCCCCCCCCCCCCAACACCACCATGACGATCCTCCCCAAGAAGAAGCCCGGCTCCGCGGTCGGGGTCTCGGATCACGCGGACGACAGCGACCGCCGGAGCGGCTCCGACCCACACCAGCACCCGCATCCCCGGACTGGAGCCCGGCCGAGAGCTTCTCCACCCCCGTGGTCTTACCAGCCCGCCCCGGCCTCCGCCAGGGAGGACAGGCGGAGCATCGAGGCTAGCTCTCGGCCGCAGCAGGCCTCTCCCCAGCCTGGCTGCTCGGTGGCCCCCGTAGGACCGGGCGAAGGGAGAGACAACAGCGGCGGAATAGTGGCTGGTTCCCGGGGGGATGTTGTGGTGTCGGCCGGGGTTGGTTGTGGAGGAGGTATCGGCAGCTGCTGCTCGGGGCCTGGGCTTAGCAAGCGGCGGCGGCAGGCAGGCACCTGTTCCGGCGGAGTAGTCGCTCTCGCCGGGGGAGGTCAGCCCGGGGTGACCGGCCCAGGAGGCGTTGGGTCCGGCGGAGAGACGGAGGAAGGAGCCGGTGGAAACAACAGCGAAGACGAGTATGAGAATGCCGCTCGGCTGCAGTCGGTTGACCCGGCGACGGTGGAGCAGGTACGGACTCTTTACCCACTAGTGGAGTGCTCTTCATGGGGCTCAGAGAGTAAGCAACAGATTGTTCGATACAGACTGTAAATACAGACATTATTAAATACAGAAAGTGTTAAAGACAGTATTAAATGCAGAAAGTAAGTAACTTTACACAATGTTTACACATGTTACGGTTACCTGTGATGAGATCTGCGGTGAACCAAATATAACTCTCATAAATAATATTATTTTAATAATAACTATATAAATAATTATTAATGATAATGATATTATTTTACACTACATTAGTGTGTATATATACGGTATATAAACTAACTTTTTAAATACTAGATTTAAGATAAGTGACAGGGAATGATGGAGGGATGATAGAGGAGAGATAGGATGATGGAGGGATGATAGAGGAGACAGAATGATGGAGGCATGATACAGAATGATGGAGGGATGATAGAGAAGACAGAATGATGGAGGGATGATCGAGGAGAGACAGAATGATGGAGGGATGCTAGAGGAGAGACAGAATGGAGGGATTATAGAGGAGAGACAGAATGATGGAGGGATATCACCACGACGACGAGCATAATAATGTGAAGTGACTTGTAAATGAATTGCGATAAGCATCATCGTGGTTAACTTTATAAACAATATAAAATATTATTATTATTATAACAATATTATTGTTGTTGTTATTGTTGTTATTATTATTATTATTATTATTATTTAACAATACATTAAACAATATCAATACAACTATATACTATACATGTTGATGGTTAACTTATAAACAATATAACAATATTAGGTATTAGGTTAGAGATGGTTAGTTTAGGTATTAGGGTAGAGATGGTTAAGTTTAGGTATTAAGTTACAGATGGTTAGTTTAGGTGTTAGGTTAGATATGCTTAAGTAGGGCTGGGCAATAATTCAGTATTATCGTTTATCATCTTTGAATGGTATTGTATCGTCATGAAATGAAGATGTCTACTTATCGTGATACCCAGTTTTACAGTATAAATTAATTACGATGAGAAGATATGCCCTTAAGATGATCAAATATGAGGTTTTAAACGTCAGTGAGAAAGGAAAACTAGTTTTAGTCCGATACCATACTTTAAATGTCCATATACTTCAATATAATGACCCTCAGTTAGAATGGTATTTTGAATTCTTAAGTATATTGTGATATTTGTCGCGATGATAATTTTTACGTATCGGCAGCACTATGCTTACATTTAGGAAGCAGCTTTGAAACCGTTGTCCGATGTCTTCTAAATGTGTGTGTGTGTGTGTTTGCATGCATTTGTGTAGCAGGAACATTGGTTTGAAAAGGCCCTTGGAGAGAAGAAGGGTTTTGTCATTAAAAAGATGAAGGAAGACGGAGCCTGTTTGTTCAGAGCAGTAGGTGAGTACACACACACACACACACACACACACAGCTGTATTTGCCAGGCAGTAATGCTCCTGTTTATTAACTGTCTATCTACCTGTCTGTGTGTCTACCTGTGTGTGTGTGTCTACCTGTGTGTGTGTGTGTGTGTGTGTGTGGTGT
>OOFB01035867.1:3691-14325 GCA_900323305.1 Trachyrincus murrayi
TCCTTTGGAGTCACCTACTGGCCTGCACGGGTCTGTCCTTGTGATCTCAAAATAATGACATAGGAGATGACAGAGACAGACACAGAGACAGTAGGAGAGACAGAGACAGTCGGAGATGACAGAGACAGTAGGAGAGACAGACACAGAGACAGGCAGAGACAGAGACAGTAGGCAGCAGGAGAGACAGAGACAGACACAGAGACACAGACAGTAGGAGACAGAGGCCCCCGCCAATATTGTTTCAGGAAATCTGGACACACAACTTCATGGCCTTCATGTGAATTTCAAGACCAAAGCTCTAAAGAATACTGAAAACTCTAAAGTGCAACCCAAAATATCACATTTAAAAAATGTGTCCGAAGGTAATTTGACAACCAAGCATCCCATAATACGTTAAATGTAGGCTTATTGTAAATTAGTTACGGTCGATAATACTAGCGCTATTGGGTGAGGACAGGCTTAAAGAAACTCTCTCTACATGGGTGAGGACAGGCTTAAAGAATCTCTCTACATGGGTGAGGACAGGCTTAAAGAAACCACATGGGTGAGGACAGGCTTAAAGAAACTCTCTCTACATGGGTGAGGACAGGCTTGTTTATGAGGAGCCTTTGAGAGGAGACTTCTTAATGAGTCTCAAGGGCAGCTCATGCTGGTCGATAAGAGCGATGCCCCTCCTATCCACCACTGCTTTAATCAATACCGGTGGCATCCGCCATGGACAGCAACACACAGGGATGCTGCCCCAGTCGTTATGTTACAGATAGATATATACATGTTTATTATCATACTGTGAAAGTTGGTGTTGTTTGTGTGGACATTTCAGTTTGTAAACGTACACCAGACTAAGATTGTAGATTGAAAACATATCTGACCAATACAGTGATAGTGTTTCAGGGGTATCACTCTGGAAAATGACTTATTGAATTTTGACATTCAGATTCAGAGTTAGGTTTACACAAGCAGAGATTTTCTCTAAACCAGAACACGGCATACGGATGAAAACACAATTAAAAAAAAAAGGTAAATAACTCCTTAGAAGGGCATGGAGCTCAGAGGCATTAGCAGGTAATGGATGAGGACGAGTCGTCAACAGTGCTGTAGAGAGGGAGGCACGTTGAGATCCGGTTACGCTCCCTGATTATTACCACTCACATGCTCCGCTGGGGTGCAAACGGAACAAGAAGAAGAAGTAGGAATGAGCTGTCTGTTTTCTTCTTCTCAATCTGCAGGCAGCAGTCAGCCAGTCAGTCAGTCAGTCAGCCAGTCAGCCAGTCAGTCAGTCAGTCAGTCAGCCAGTCAGTCAGCCAGTCAGTCAGCCAGTCAGTCAGTCAGCAGTCAGTCAGTCAGTCAGTCAGTCAGTCAGTCAGCCAGCCAGTCAGTCAGCCAGCCAGCCAGTCAGTCAGTCAGTCAGTCAGTCAGTCAGCCAGTCAGTCAGTCAGTCAGTCAGTCAGCCTGTCAGCCAGTCAGTCAGCCAGTCAGTCAGCCAGCCAGTCAGTCAGTCAGTCAGTCAGTCAGTCAGTCAGTCAGCCAGTCAGTCAGCCAGCCAGTCAGCCTGTCAGTCAGCCAGGCTGACCAACCCACTGATCCTGCTGTGTGCTATGGTTGTGCAGATTTTAATTTCAACCAATTACTCCACCAGAAGACGGTGCCTGAAGCATCTCTGGGTGAAGCCCATCAGTTGTATGTGTTGGTGTGGTGAACCTTATGTATTAGTCCCTCCAACCACTGGCCACAGTCTGCAAGGTAAATAATCAATAATCATATTGACAAAGAAATGGAGACATTTTGACACTGTGATGCAGTTTAACAAAGAATGGTGTACATGGGGGATAAAGTGTATTATATCATAACATGATCGTTATTATGACAAAATAAACTACAGACGCTACCATGGCTGGTGCAGTCAGCAGATCTCAATACTTGGAAGGCTTTGGGAAGACCCTGAATAAGCTCTATGCACCAACCCAAAACCATTCGGTTGTACAAGAATATGTGCTATATATACCAATAATAATACCCATACTGAGACAGTCTACAGAAGGCCAACATCCGGTCACACACATCACTCAGTTAGATCCCTGACGTTTTATTAGCTCTCTCTGAGACTATAGCGCATGCTGAAACGTATTCAGTCAACATTAGTAAGAAGCATGCTGCCTGCGTTGGCGTACCATGTTGATAATCACATTGACTAATGACCGGTGGGTTCCCCGGGAGTCTGGGTACCGCAGCCGAAAACTCTCCCACGCGAAGGACGTTTCAACGTTGTCCAGTGTCACACCTCAAAGCTGATCTCCCTCGACCGTCCAAACAGAGGCTCCGTCGCCAGGTGTGTGTCAGAGTACGCCCGCCGCAGTTGCGTCGAGCTGCAGGTGACCTTGATGGCCACTTCGTAGGGGGGCGGGGGTCCGAGCCACGGGGGAGGCTGTGCGGAGGGACTGAAGCACCCGGGGTCCATGGGAGGGTAGTCAAATTCCTCACAATTGGCGCCATTCTGGTGGCGTTCCGAGGTTGTGTGCCTGTCCAAAAAAGATCAAACTAGCAAACCGTCTCCTGCCGCAGTTGCATATATAGACCACTAGATGGCGCCCATATTTTCTGGCTGTTGGCTGAACAGGCCATGCTGGAAGGAATCATTTATTAGGCAACCAAGATAATGGACAGGCCTGCATTTCCCAAATACTAAAACTCAGTAGTAAAACCATGCTCTGGCATGGTGACCGTTCTGTAGTTATTAGTTAAGCTGTTAAAAGATAATACCATGATAATGTTGTATGGCTTTCATATAAAGCCTTTTACACTGGTAGCCTAGTTAATGGTTGACCTCAGTGAACCTAGAGCATCATAATATATGGTCTCGTTCGTAAAATAGAGAGCAATTAAACGGTGGTGACTCCAGGGGTCAAAGAGAGAGGACATTAAGAAATAATCTAATAATCGAATAATTGGTCAGTTGCAGGTTGGTGCATCACATCACGCAGAGACATGGAGTAAAGTGTATGTTTGCGTAGGCCTGCTGCGTGTCTGTTGCATGGCACCACGTAGGCCTGTGTACACAAACTGTTGATGTAAATCACTCACCTCGGCAGAAACACGGACTGAGACTCCGGGAAACGGCTCCCCGACGGCGCAAACAGGACGTGGCTCCCAAAGTTGGGGTAGTCGTTGTAGGGGTAGTGCGGACACTCCCCGCCGTACTCTCCGTGGCTGTAGTTGACCGGGGCCTTGCTGTTCATGGCCCAGAAGAGCCCCAGAATGAGCATGACGGCCCCCAGCACCACGCAGCAGAGGGAGAAGGCCTGCAGGCGGCTCTGGGACGACGTGAGGAAGGCTGTGGAGCCCCCGGTCACTATGAGGAAGACTCCGACGAAGATGGCCCCATGGTGTAGAGACGGCATCGTTCTTACGGACAGCGGGCGATGCCAGGGAGGTTGTTAATGCTGGGGGAAAAAACGTTCAAAATGTAGGCGGTGGTGTCCGTTACGCGCACACCAGACGTATCCATACATGAGAATGCGCTCCTCTTGTGCGTAAATATATACGACGGGGAGGAGGGGGGTGGAACTCAGATCCAAAGTTATTAATAGTGATGAACTAATACTTCATCAAATTAAATCAAGAATAACCCGCTCGTATAGCAACAATTTAAACAAACAAAAAGCATAAAGGAAAGAAACGCTGTCTCTGTCTTACTTGGCATAGGCTACATTTCCATGGCTCCCCCTGTCTCAGGACGGTGGAAATACTGGCCTTCACGTCCACATATCGGCCTGTGCTGTCCAGGTATTCCAGATATCCTTCTGGAGGCAGACTTGAAGTTGGGATATGAGGAGCTGCGGCAGTGTGTGTTGCTGTGTATCATCCCTGCAGATGGGTGAGGGAGCAGACCCCACCCTCTCAAGCACCACTTTACTCGCCATGTCTGAGTGAAGGAGATAGTCGTGCGACGAGGAGAAGAATTGCAGATCTATTCTTTTTTTTTTTTTTTGCAGTTTGGCCCTAAAGCTATAAATCCAGTCAACCATGTGCGACAATAACAAGGAGGCTATTAGATGTTCCTTCTTCTTCTACGTTTACTAATTATTATTTTTTCTACATGTTTCAGGCGTAATACAAGTTTGACCCTTTCAACTATAGACCTAATTCATGCAAACTAATTTGTTCAATGTTATGGGAAATTTGAAACGAGGAGAATAATAATCTTCCATTGAGGCCTACTTTAAAACACTTCAAAATGTCTGAACATGTCTGATACTATCAGTAACACACAGATGGACCTAACACATGTTTTGGAAGATCATTGTGTGTATGTTACATGTTTCAACATATTTAACACATGCTCTGTAAGGCCCACTACAGCCCTGTATATAGGCTGTTTATACATGTCATCTGTGAGATCATTTCTAAAAGTCAACTTCAGATCTGTTAACACCAATTTAATGAAATCCAAAAGGCTAACGGAATACAACACAATGCAGTCCCATTGTATTCTCTTCTGTAATTATCTATTCTATTCTATTCTATTCTATTGCTTCCGGTTTATCTGTCACCTAATTTACTAGACTACGTTACCTTCTCTTTCTGAATACTTTATTCATAGTTATTCATAGTTATTGTGATGTTAGTAGCCAGAATGATCGGTAGTAACGCATTACGCATGAACCTTCACACGCTGATGGAGCCACGGGGAAGCTGATGGTGTGACAGACTTGCTGCCTTGTGATTGGTCCGGGACCGGATACTCTACGACTCGGGTCATCCTCTTATTCAGACGTTCAGCCAATCAGCGTGAAGAAGGGGCGGGCCTAACCGGTCACCTAGCCATGCGTACCTATCGCTGTACTGTGAGGTAGAGGAGACCCGTGCAGCCGCTGCATGCACCGGTGCAGTAAGTCGTTTGTTTTTCGTGAATAAAGCGTAAAGGTTGTGGTTATTTAGACTGAACCAGCTGGGGAGAAGACCGTGGGCCACACAGCAATGGATTCCTTCATGTATCTAGGGGCCTTGGTAGTCTTATTTCTACTGTGGATCAAAGTGAAGGGACTCGATTACGTGATCGTTCATCAAAGGTGGATCTTCGTGTGTTTGTTCCTGCTGCCGCTCTCCGTCGTGTTCGACGTGTATTATTATGTGCGTGCCTGGCTAATATTCAAGATGTGCTCTGCGCCAAAACTGCACGACCAACGCGTCAGAGACATTCAGCGACAGGTGAGCATAAAAACATCCAGACAGAAATAATAGTGTGTGTGTGTGTGTGTGTGTGTGTGTGTGTGTGTGTGTGTGTGTGTGTGTGTGTGTGTGTGTGTGTGTGTGTGTGTGTGTGTGTGTGTGTGTGTGTGTGTGTGTGCTTTAGTTTTGCGTGGGGAAAGTCAAACTCTAGTGATCTGAGGTCAGCCTGTTCCAGATACCATGCATGCTGGTACCATGCATGCTGGTATCTTATCTATCTGTGTGTTAGTTAGCTGGCCTGTTTAACTCCACGTTGGGATGTTGTTTTCCAGGTACGTGAGTGGAGGCAGGAGGGCGCCAAGACGCACATGTGCACGGGGAGACCGGGGTGGCTGACCGTGTCCCTCCGAGTGGCCAAGTACAAGAAGACCAACAAGAACATCATGATCAACATGATGGACATACTGGACGTGGACATAAAGAGACAGGTGATCAAACAGAAGCATGAACATGATCAGGTCAAGTCCATTTTATTGGTCTGGCCCTTAATCACAGTTGCAGTCTCAAAGGGCTTCACATGACACCCCCTAACCCCTAAAAACCCCTTCACTTATCACGGAAGAAACCCTGAGAAGCAACACAGAGTGTTCCAACGGGTGCCACGATGGACATTACAAGCAAACATTTGTAGTAAAATTTAATTAAATTGTTCGAAAATATAAAATGAGAATTGTCCATGGTGATGAGGTGCTGGCTGGTGAGCAGGCTGGTAGCCGTCAGGTGGTGTGTCCAGGCGTCCAGCAACACACTAAAACAGAGACAGCTTTATGATCAGATGGGGCATTGTCTGGCTGGCAGGGTGTAGCCTGTGGGGATAACTCAGCCAACTGTCTGCGTGTTACCGCTTTCAAAGTCCCCATCGCTACGTGAAACAACAACAACCTTGTTCCATGTTCCAGATAGCATGGAAAATAGAACGTTTTGACCAAGATTTGGATCGTGTAATAAGGCAGTAAAAGTCGTATCACATAGTTGACGTCTTGTACTGTTTTATGTGGCGTTTTCTTTTGCAGGGATTTAGCCATTTTAATGCCAGGCCTCGCCTCCTGCAGATGTTCCACCCAAACAAGCTCCTCCCCCGACGCTTTAGCAAGGCCACCGTTGCTGCATCCTGGGCTTAGCTCCGCCCAAGACGATCGTGATTAGTTTAAAGAAATACAAACAAGACAGCGTTTTTTCCCCTATCCCAGAATGATAATAGACCAAGTGTGGAGAAAGGTCTGGCTATGTGAGACTAGATGAGGCAGGGTGGACAAGGAACATGTAGGAACCCTCTAGTCTAGTACCTATCTGCTGCAGGGGTAGGCTAGTGCTGGCTTACAGGTCGATTTAGCATCAATGAAGAAACACCAACATGTGTCCTTTGACTCTCCAGTCTGTTCAGAACATGCATGCATGCAACTGCTATCGTGATCGCAGGTCTCATGATAACAATGATGCAATATGTATATCTAACGTATCACACCCAGGATCCTGGTTGCTGATAAGGCAGCATTGCTAACCACTGTCACCCGACCATCTGTAGGGGCCGCTAACCACTGTCACCCCACCATCTGTAGGGGCCGCTAACCACTGTCACCCCACCATCTGTAGGGGCCGCTAACCACTGTCACCCCACCATCTGTAGGGGCTGGGGGGCTAAAAGCGGGTGTAGTGTAGGCCTACATGGTGCAGTTTTTAGCCCTCACAGATGTGTGTGGTTGGCAGCATATGGATCCAGGGTTCAAACTATACAGGGCAGTGTTATGTGTGGAGTTTCCATGTTCTCCTCCATGTTCTCCCCATGTTTCCATGTTTCTACAGAATACATTCAAATGTATATTAAACAATGTAAAATAATAATATATATTCCAAATCTACCTGTAACAATACAAATTGTGGTGTGCAGCTTGCTGAAAGTACCTGATGTATTACAAATGTACGGTAGAGTGACGGAAGTACTCTGTAGTTGGCTGCTTGGGTGTTACATGTTGCTTCTTGGGTGTTCTGGGTCGTTGCTAAGGTGTTCTGGGTCATTGCTAGGGTGTTCTGGGTCGTTGCTAGGGGTGAGCCAAGAGATGCCCTGATTGGTCAGAAATGAGCCGGGAACGGTTGAAAATCTTAATTGGCTCATACAGAGAACGTACAGCCGTACAGTCAACTAGAACAGATGTTCCTAAATCTTATCTACAGCACCTTTTAATAGATGTTAGTCATTTATAAATTATAAATTATTACAAGTGTATGTTGCTCATTGCGTCTGAATGGCCAATAGTTGGTTACTTTTCTCTGTTTGAGATTAAAAAAATACTACTTTTAGTATTCGTATTACAGAAAAAAGGTGATTAATTTCCAAGTCATTTAAAGTGTGTTTGCAAGTAATGCTGGATCTGTGCTGTTCATAATGGCAGGTGGTACGAGTTGAGCCTCTGGCCAACATGGGTCAGGTGACTGCTCTCCTCAACGCCATTGGCTGGACACTGCCTGTGGTGCCGGAGTTGGACGACCTCACCGTGGGTACGTTCACAACACCATCACTGTTGTCATGTTGTTAGTAAGTTGATTTGTCTCACTCTCAGGTCCCCACTATGGTGACTAAATATAAAAACTGTTTTCGTGTCAGTCAAGTGTTCTGTCCGTAGTTCATACTAGCATTTCCATCAGCGTTTTGAACTCGCTGTTCATCCACGCAGAATCTGAGTTTTTCCCGTGGCTCTGCTGCTCCTGTTTGATGCACACGCCCAGACCACAGACTGCTGTATCTGGCTGTCGCTGTCTGGATCGCTCACAATTATACGTCATCGTTTTCGGGATTATACATTTTTGCCTGTTGCATTTTTCCGATTCAACCATTCTGGAAACCGTTTTCAAAAAGCTCTGTTTTTGGTAAAGTGGAAAACACCCACTTAGTGTGGACGGAAGTAGAGAATAAAATATTTTAGATTTACATTTAGAAGTGTGTGGGGGGGGGATGATGCATTTGTCAAGAGATCAGACATCAGATTTGTGCTCTCCACGGCTCCTCGTAGGATTATATGGCGTGTTCTCCTCCTTAATCACATTAGAGAATTGATGTTTTAGTTCCACAGATGAAGCTCAGAGGAAATGGGCTGTAGGACCAGGAGCACCCTGGGATCAGATTTCATAATGGGTTTCCTGATGCCATAAACTGCATATCACGAGCCTAATGTTTTCCCATCAGGATGCTGTATTCATTTTGATGTCCACACACACACACACACACACACACACACACACACACACACACACGCTTTAAACACGCACACTTGTGCTTCAAACACACACACACACACACGTTTTAAACACACACACTCATGCTTCAAACACACACGCATGCACACACACACATACACGCAACAATCTGACAGCTGGCAAACACTGCCTCCTGTCGAATTTATTCAGCTTTTTTCCAAGGAAGGAATCAGGCTAGCTGGTACGTCCCCAAACAAAGACTCGATAAGAGAAGACTAAATGTCAGTTATTACATAAAAGTAATTTAAAGACTTAGGGCCATGTTCCTAATGGAGAAAAATGTCAATGATTATGCTCTAATGATTCCAAAACATCAGTCTTTGTTGAGTACATAGCGTTCAATAAAGACAATGGCATAGATTGGCCTATACTTAAAACGTTAGACTCTGACTCGCAATTCACTGTGAAAACATGGAAACAAGTGTTAGATTTCTGAGGATGCTGACATCCCTCTCTCTCTCTCTTACCTCTCTCTCTCTCTCTCTCTCTCTCTCTCTCTCTCTCTCTCTCTCTCTCTCTCTGTGTCTCTCTCTCTCGCTCTCTGTCTCTCCCTCAGGTGGTTTGGTGATGGGTACAGGCATCGAGTCATCCTCTCATATTTACGGGCTGTTTCAGCACATCTGTGTTGCGTTTGAACTCGTTCTCGCTGATGGCAGCCTGGTTCGCTGCACAGAGGTATGAAGAACCCATACTCCTCAGCTGCCAGAGGCCGAGACTGATGCTGATTTGAATTGTATTATTAGTTTGTATTGTGTCGTATTATTAGTTTGTATTGTGTCGTTAGGTCGTATTATTAGTTTGTATTGTGTCGTTAGGTCGTATTATTAGTTTGTATTGTGTCGTTAGGTCGTATTATTAGTGCGAGTACGCTCGTGCTCCAGCAGGCTGCAGTTCACTTACGGCCAAAGGGGGCAGTCATGAGAGGGATTTGTGATTGTTACACAGCGTGAAGCGATGTGTAGTAACTGTAGAATAATCATCAGGAGGAGAACTCGGACCTGTTCCACGCCGTTCCCTGGTCCTGCGGAACGCTGGGCTTCCTGGTTGCCGCGGAGATCAAGATCGTCCCGGCCAAGCCTTGGGTGAAGCTGCGCTACGAGCCAGTCCGAGGGCTGGAGAACATCTCCTGCCGCTTCACCGAGGCATCGCAGGACAAGGGCAACACGTTCGTGGAGGGCCTGCAGTACTCGCTGGACAGCGCCGTCATCATGACGGGAACCATGACGGACCACGCCGAGCCCGACAAGGTGAGGGGGGAGGGGGGGTGGTGATTAGTTCCTATGTTGCCTCGATTTCCAGGCTCTCTTGTGAAACTTTCGTTGTACAAGAGAGCCTGAGGAAGACCCTAACAGTTTGGCCAATCACAAGTCAAGGCGCTTGACTTGTGATTGGTCTTGACACGAGTCGAAGGGCGGAGCGTGCAGCTCGATGGATCAATGGCTGGTGAGGGAGTTTGACCGGTAAAAGCATTGGGTTCCTGTGTGACTCTGGGAAGATCCAGAACAGACAAACCCTGAATCTGAACTGTGCTGTGAAACACATGTATTTGTATTGCAGTATTTATCACACTGTTCCACATTTATTGACCCATTTATTTAGCATTCGTGATAATTACCGGTCTTGTGGTAATAACTCACCTCATCTATTAGCCAAGGTGTCTTGCTAGAGGATTTTGTCTTTCCTGTCCCTTCGTTAAATGTATTACACGTATCGTGTTTGTAAATGGACTGAGTCGCACGCAGGAAGGAAGAGTCTCTCTCTATTGAGTGTCTATTGAGCAGTATAGCTGGGTGCTGTCGGTCAGTATAGCTGGGTGCTGTCGGTCAGTATAGCTGCTGTCGGTCAGTATAGCTGGGTGCCGTCGGTCAGTATAGCTGGGTGCTGTCGGTCAGTATAGCGGTCAGTATAGCGGTCAGTGCAGACTGACGACAGCAGTGTGAATCAATCACATGTGTTATTTCTTTCTTCTGGTCTGAAAGCTTGTTGTGAAGACCTCTGGCTGCACGACTGATGGAGTGCATTTATTTCTGTGATGTAAGCATCCTGTCAAGGATACTTTTAACAGCTCTTCTGTCTGTCTGCCTGTCTGTCTGTCTGCCTGCCTACATGTCTGTCTGCCTGCATGCCTGTCTGCCTGCCTGTCTGTCTGTCTG
>OOFB01035882.1:0-27173 GCA_900323305.1 Trachyrincus murrayi
AACCTTTTATTTATTCAGGAAGTCTCATTGAGGTCTCATTGGACTAATAACCTCTAACCAACAAACCTCTGTGTGTGTGTGTGTCTCTGTGTGTGTGTGTCTCTGTGTGTGTCTCTCTGTGTGTCTGTGTGTGTGTGTGTGTGTGTGTGTGTCTGTGTGTGTGTGTGTGTGTTTGAAACAGGGATGGAGGTGAAGGACTTCCTTCACCCTGGGAGCGTAGAGGTGTACAGGGAGAGAGGAGACCGAGGAGAACGAGGAGGAGGAGGTGGAGGGAGCAGCAGCAGCCGGGGACGCAGCGGACGGGAGTCGCCCAGGTCCGCCATGTCGACCACTCCCCACAGGTAGGTCATCGACCCACTTCCTGGGTCAGAGGTCAACGTGATGGAATAGAATGCACTAGACTCATTCTAGAACTGAAAAGCGGTTAAGGTAGAAAGCCATGATGAAGCCGGAATGAATCAATCGACCGATAAGTAACAGCTGAGACAACATGTATGTATTGTTGATGAATGGGGGCAGGATAGTGGAGTGTGGTTAGGCGGGTGTTCGAAAGGTACTGGGTTCGATCCCCGATGTCCGCAGCCTAGCTGAAGGCATCCTAGAGCAAGAGGCCTAACCCTCTACCTGACATTGGATACAACCCATGAAAGCTAAACGGCTAAGTAGTAATAGTAAATGTACGTATAGGATTGTGATTGTGTGTGTGTGTGTGTGTGTGTGTGTGTGTGTGTGTGTGTGTGTGTGTGTGTGTGTGTGTGTGTGTGTGTGTGTGTGTGTGTGTGTGTGTGTGTGTGTGTGTGTGATTTTGTGTGTGTGTGTGTGTGTGTGTGAATATTACCGTGGTTGTTCCAGGTTCCATGTGGGAGGGGACTCTGGGTCTCTGACCTGCTCCCATCTCCTGAACTACGACCCTGACCGTGCCCTCACCGACTACATCTCCAGGCTGGAGGCCCTGCAGAGGAGGCTGGGCAGTGTTACCTCAGGTACCACACACACACACACACACACACAGAGTATACTTGCATGCAAAATATCTACAGAGCTACACATTAAAACATTCACAAATACACAAAACTGTGTGTGTGTGTGTGTGTGTGCGCGCCCCGTTTTATTTGTTCTAAATTGTTATGAAAATTTAAAAAACACTGTGACATCAATGTTCCCCCAGGTTCGTCTTCCTACGCCCCATTGCACTTTGGTCTGAGAAGATGAGGAGGCTGAGGCGTTGCCGTGGAAACTGCTTGAAGAAAAAACTCTGTGGCCTTTCCCTCATGCGGAGCGGCGTGTGCTTTTTATTTTTGTGGACACTACATTCCATGTGGACCAAAACTCACGTGGCGTTTCGGTGTTTGTGTGCTTATGCCTCGACATCTGGCTATTTATTAAATTTTATTTTGTGTGTTTGTTTTGTGTCCAGCACATGATGGAAAACAGCTTTCGTTTGTCAATCTGCCTGTCTTTAGTTTTGGATGGAACTACAATCATGTATATTGGTCTTATTGCTAATTTATAACTCCCTCTTGATTAATTTATGAAAATGTGTGTATTGCTGTTGTTGTTTTTCTGTTTGGACGTCTGGAACATGACTGTGGAGAGTGCTTGAGGGTGCTGAGGAGAAGTGGAAGGAGGCTGCTCCTGGATATTGGACACTACACTGTGTTTTGTTAAGGCCGCTTTAACGGACGGACTGCAGACTACATTTGTAGAGAGTGTATTTTTGTAAAGGGTAGGTGCTTTTGAATTTCCTGGGTATTTTGTCAAGAACTGAAATAAAGATGACATTTGAAATAACGACTGACATCGCTTGTTTATACATTTTTTATATTCAATCCAATAGATTTATTTTTCCACAATAACAATAATAAGACAAACATATAAGTAATAATAAATCAAACAAAAAACTAAAACAAAAACAGCTCAGATCAGCAAACATATGCAGGAGGTTACAGGAAATAGCCTATATTGCAGGCACCTCAGGATACGAGAGTTCAGGTGCAGGAGACTCATTGTAAAAGAATGGAAGAAAAATCAGGTCCAAGATAATTCAGATAGGGCTGCCAGACTTTGTCGAACTGATCTGTTTTGGTGTGTAAAATACTTTGATACTAAGATATTCCAAAGGGACCAGCTCAAATACAACATTACACCAGCCCTTAAGTATTATACCACACTAGCATGGTCAGATATAATTATACTGCCTATAATGCAAGACAAAACCGAGTGTAATTCAGTTCTGGGTAGAAACAAATACATCTCCATCGTCTGTCATCTGTCTCTAATTACTAAAATGAATAAAGATGCCACGTCTTCAGGTCGACAGGCCTAAACCTCCTGGAAGATGTACAGGTATCCACGAGGTGGCACTCTATATACATAGAATTGGTCCACTTGTGCCCATATTGTGCACTATTTAGGGTGTCACCATTTTGTAGTAAAATGTGAGTGTGCAAATCTGGTTCCTTGTATAGTGCACTACTTAACAGGAATAGAGAGGCTGCTGCACTGCTGCCATATGTTGATCATACTCCACACCGATAGAGGGCGCTAGGTATTTCTGACAGTGGTGTTCTTGTTGTGCTCATCTTCCTCGTCTCTTGAGTCCATCATCAATTGGGTCCGATGAGAAACAACCCGCAAGTTCTTCGGTATATGTGTTTTAAAGTCATAAGTACGCAGGTTGTATGGAAACGTCGATGTTGGTATTTTGATAACGTACAGCATTTACAGGATGACTTAACCGCATTTTAGGATTTTGATGACATGATCACAGAGTAATGTAACTGCCTTGTGTCTAACGTATGTGATCTGTGTTGACAGGGACTCTTGTGTGGTTCAACTTACTGTATACAGTCTGGGTTAAATACTCTAGAGAATGATGGAGGTTCACTTAACACTCAGTTCATGTACTAGAACAGGTGTACAGTATAGATGCATAAAGATAATAATAGATGGGATATTGTTTTATTTTGGTTTACTCTAGGAAACTAGGTTTTCCTCTGTGCCTGTCCTGCTTTTGATAAAAACAGTATGGATTTAATTATTTTTCTCTCTCCACAGTATCGGTCATCTGACAACACATCCCTATGCTATTTAACAAACAATGACATTAGTATCTGGAACCAGAGCTCTCTTGAGCCTACACCGATCAGTGGCACTGCAATGCAGTTCATCCCTCCTTCCAATCCAACGGACATCTCCCTGGCTACCCAGGGGGCTTTGCACCGCCACACCGACGCCAGACGGCGACAACATCGGCGGCAAGCAGAAGCCTGCGGCGGACTCGGAAAACATGACCCTGCTGGAGAACCTGAGTCTCTTGGGCGTGGACTTGAAGAAGGCCCGCCAGCGCCAGCCCGGTATCCTGCGTAAGCTGTCCACCAACGAGCGGGGCCTGGCCCACTTCCTGCAGGCCAAGGGCGCCAGCCGCCAGGTGATCGCCGGCATCATCTCGCGGTACCCCCGTGCCATCACGCGCTCCGGAGACCACCTGGTGCAGCGGTGGGCGCTGTGGCGCCGCGTCTTCGACAGCGACTTGGACATGGTGGGCATCCTGGAGCGCTCGCCCGAGTCCTTCTTCCGCTCCAGCGACAACGAGAACCTGGAGAAGAACATCGAGTTCCTCTCCTCGCTGGGCTTCGACGCCAAGGGGCTGCGGCGGATGCTGAAAGCCGCGCCGCGCACCTTCTCCAACAGCACGGAGCTCAACCGCCAGATGGTGGAGCTCCTGGAGGAGGTGGGCGGCGAGCTGGGCCTCTCGGAGCAGTCGGAGCAGACCCCCGAGCGGTTCGCCAAGGCGGTCATCAGCAGGAACGTCTACGTCCTCATCCGCAGCACCAAGCGGGTCCGGAGGAGCATCGACGCGCTCCGGGCGTTGCTGCTGCTCGACGATGCCGAGCTGCTGGCGCTGCTGCAGGGACCGGGCGCCGAGATCCTGGATCTCTCCGACGAGTACCTCAGCAAGAACTTCAAGAGCCTCCAGCAGAAGATGGTGTCGCTCGGCTGTCAGATGGCCGACGCCAAGAGGCTGGTGCTCGCCAACCCCATGGTGCTGTACATCGGGACGGGGAACCTGGGCAACAAGCTGGAGTGTCTTCTCCGGGGAGGGATCACGATGGAGCAGGTCATACAGAAGCCCGTGGTGCTGGATTACAGCACGCGGAACATCGCGGCACGGATAGAAGAGCTGCAGGGGGTGGGCTATGACTTCCAGAAGAAGGGCATCTCCATTTTGGACATGAGTCAGAAGAGATTCGATGCAAAGATGGAGAAGCTTGTTGCTGCACTGCGGCTGCTACAGGGCGCGTGAACTTTGACCTGGAGGAAGAATGTCTGTGAATCTGAATGGAGAACGTTTTATGTTTAATTGTTGTAATTCGTCAGTAGATTTTACAATGTCAATTTCGATGTGTTCTGTTCTCCAACTGTTTCTGACATATTTTCTGTGGATTGTATATGTCGAATATTCTATCAACAGAAACTGTAGACAAATCCACTGTTTTTGAAATGTTGGGATGTTGTATGCGTCAGGAGTTTAACAAAGACCGTAAACAGATTGGTTTGTGAAAACTGTGGCGGAGTGTGTTCTTTATTTATTTCGCATGTTTGGTGTGTACGTCTTATTTTACTCATAAAGAAGAGAATGGGCTGCATCGCTAAAGCTCGGAACCAACATTTCGTACCAAGCGTCCGCCGGACCTTTCCAAACGGTTGCGCAGCATTTCATCACGCACGCACTACACTATTTGGTGCTTCTGTGCAGGTATCCCAACTCCAATGTTACTACTATACACTACTTTATGTCTTATTATACATGTTTGACCATGAAGTGCGCTCGTAATTAAGCACTCTATTAAGCTATGGATGTTAACATACTGACGGTTCACTGTTTGCTAGCTGACAAGAGAAATGATAATGAATTAAGTAAGCATTAGATGAAGAAAGTGATTTACGTGACGTTAAGCGGCTCGTCATAAAACGTAAACACGCCTGTCAGCTTCACATTCATTCTGCAGTCATCTGTCATAACTTTTGAACAAGGAGAGCATAACTTCTGGTCAACAAGCATACTCATACAGATAAAAGTGCACATAGGAAACTGCCAATGTCTTCTCATATTCATTGGACATCGAACACACAATAAAGTCAATACCTTGCCCATGGGACATTTGTTCTCATCCTAATCTAGCTCACTAATACCTGTTTCGGCATCGATAGGGATGGAGGAAGCAGCCTGTCATGGTGGAGAAACACAGGTGATGGAGAAAGCACCAGAGATCACTGTTGACGGAAGGCGAGATGGAGTTAGAAAAGGCACAGCCGCAATTAAAAATGGGTAAGTAACCGATCGGCTACAGGGAAAGTATTGCAAAAATAGTGTTGGAAAGTGGATGATTTTACAGAAGCACACACCGATGACATGTAGACAAATGTGCAGCACATTTAGGTTATGTGCATTGATTGTTCTCAATGTATATTTACCCATATTATTCCCCCCCCCCCCTTATTATTTCCACGTTCAGTTTTTTAACCACCAAAGACAAATTCCACGAGTTTCTTGACTCCAACGGGCAGCTCCCCAAAGAAACAGAGGAAGAGAAGAAGAAGAAGCCGCCGGCGCACGATAACGATGAGCTCAAAGGCACTACGGCGGCGGCATCAGAGGAGGAGGAACCGGCAGCCAAGAAGCCGAAGGTGGAGCAGCAGGAGGAGCAGGAGCAGCAGCAGGAGGAGGAGAAGAAGAGCAAGCCCTGGAAGCAGGAGGGCAAGCGGCAGCGGGGGCAGAACAAGTCTCGCCCGCACGTGAAGCCCACCACGTACGAGGACCAGCGGCTCTGTGTGTCCGTGGCGCAGGTGGGCGAGCCTGGAGTACATTTATTTACACGCGGCTGACGGAGGTTCTGGGTTCCCTTTAGTCCAAAAATAACGATAGTTTTATTTCTTACGATGCGCATGACCCTGGCGTGGCCGCAAGAATTTCACAGAACAATATTTACTAGCATTTAGTTATTTGGCAGACGCTTTATCCGAGTTCCCTTCCAGTGTCTTCCAGATACATGTCGTTAAGGTGAGGGTCAAGCGTGTTGCTCACGTCTTAACCTGCAGGTAGACTGTGGACATTGGGGTTCGAACCCAGAACCTTTTTTTCGACTGGGAGTCAAAACAGCCCGCACATTTGACAGGGAAACGCTCGTGACTTCTTCGCTCCTCTCCTTTTTTTCTGTAGGGCAACAGGAAGTGTAACTTCGGCGACAAGTGCAAGTTCCTCCACGACGTGGCGGAGTACATGGCGTCCAAGCCGGCGGACGCGGGCGCGGCCTGCTACCTGTACGACACGTTCGGCGCCTGCTTCTACGGTGTGACGTGCCGCTTCGCCCGGGCGCACACCACGCCCGACTTCCAGAGCGTGAGGGACGAGGAGCGCGTGACGGCCCGGGGGGGGCGCACGCCCGTCAGGAACAGCCTGGAGAAAGACCTGCAGTACCGCCTGAGGAAGCACCTCGTGCCCTTCGACAAGTCGGCCGAGTACCTCCGGACCATCGCCAACGACCGGGAGCCTGGGCGGCAGCAGCTGCAGCAGCAGCAGAGGAACGGTGAGACAGAGGGACGCGATGTGTTTAAGTATGTGGGCTTGATGGCGGCCGCGGTGTGTTGACTCCCCGCCGAAAGGTCCTGGGTTTGATCCCCGACGTCCGCAGCCTCACCTGTAGACGTCCTCGAGCAAGGTGCCCTAACGCCTACCTGCTCATCAGTGGCATGTACAGTATCTGAAAGCAAGACATAAATAACTAGTAAATAGTGATAGACATAGTATAACTGTGTCTCTTATTACCATTTTGAATGTGGCTGGGTCATAGGATTACATAGCTTTTAGTGAAGAAGTAGCTCAACTCGAAACGTTCTGATAATGAAATGGGAATAACCCTAGTAGCTATATTCAATGATTTCATGCTTGTTTTCTTGGTTTTTCTTCACGCCCAGGCAACCAGCCTGAAGCTCCAAGCCTTCTCCAGAGTCCAGCAGCAGCAGCAGCAGCAGCAGTAGCACATGAGCCAACAGCACCAGATGTAGAAGTACAAGACATTTCACTGGTAGCATAACCTGTAGCACTGCCACAGCTGAAGGACAACTACTAAAGTGTTAGCTGTCTTTGGGGTGCAACAGAAGCCCTGTAACCGGGTTTTCCTATTGGATGGGTTTCAGGCTGGCACAGAGAACACGACTACGGTGAAGACGATTGGCCCGCTGACAGATGCTGATGTCGTCAAGTTGCGTGCATGCGAAAAGAAGCAGGTATCTGTCATGCAGCTGATTTTCAAAATAAAAGTGCAGCGAGGAGTCGTTCTTTTAAAAGCACTGGGTTAAGTTGTTAGTGCTAGATTGCATTTCATAGACAGATGTTGAGAGGACAGTTGATTAGCTTGAGTTCAATTAGCTTGCTCTTAATTGGTCTATTTCTTCTCTGTATTTGTGAAGGTGGACTTTCAAGATAAACTCTACCTCGCTCCACTAACCACAGTAAGTACATGCCAACGGAGCAGTGACACTAACTGATATGAACGCCATATGAGGGCGACCGGGGATAACCCAAGCGTGTTTGTCGTTTTCAAAGTGTGGAAACCTCCCATTCCGGCGTGTGTGCAAACGCTTCGGGGCCGACATCACCTGCGGGGAGATGGCCATGTGCACCAACCTGCTGCAGGGCCAGCAGTCAGAGTGGGCCTTGCTCAAGAGACACGAGACCGAGGACCTCTTCGGTGTTCAGGTGACACCCTCGTTACATCGGTTATTATATCGATATCGTGGTATGAGACTCGATGTCGTCTTAGATTTTGGATATCGCGATATGGCACGAGTGTCTCCTGGTTTTAAAGGCTCCATTACAGTAAAGTGATGTCATTTCCTGACACTTACCGGATTGTTCTGTTTTTTGCCTTTACCCACTTAGTCATTATGTCCACATTACTGATGATTATTTATCAAACATCTCATTGTGTAAATATTTTGTGAAAGCACCAATAGTCATCCCTACAATATTGTCGCAATATCAAAGTATTTGGTCAAAAATATCGATATTTGATTTTGTCCATATCGCCCAGCCCTAATCCTCATCTTCATCATCATCATCGTCGTCATAGTTACATTATAGGGGGTTAAAATGCGCTCAGAGAGAGACAAATGAGATACAGGATACTTGAAGGATTTTGTATTGGCGGTAGATCATCCTAGAAGGTGGAGGTATGTACGTGACGGTGCGGGTCTGGTCCATGTGGTCCCCAGATAGAGGGCAGCTTCCCGGACACCATGACCCGATGCGCTGAGCTCATCAACAACCACATCGACGTGGACTTTGTGGACATTAACTCTGGCTGTCCCATCGACCTCGTGTACAAGAAGGTACAAACTACTCACAGGTTACAGGCAGTTAGGTGAGAGAGTGTGTGTGTGTGTTTAAGTCCTAATATCCGTTAACGTCTCCCAAGGGCGTCTCTTTGTGTTGATGAGACATTTTTGCAATTTTAGGCAATGTAATGGAGGGGGGATCGGTATGAGGTCAGAGTAGATCGTTTATCATTTTTATAATTTGATAAAATGTGCATAACGGTGCATCAAAAGGACACATTTTTGGTTCATTTGAGAATCAGTAGGCTAGGGGGGGGATTTATAATTTTTTAGCTTACGTTACTTTTTTTTGACAATGCACATTTGTTTATTCTATATTTACATTGTATGTTTTCTTATTGTGCAAACAAACACTTCCTCAAAGCGTTCTCATTTGTTAGTTAACATTTCTTGGTGCACGCTAATTTTCAGAACATTTTTAACCAAAAAATGCTTTTAAAGAGCGATGGGGACAAAATCGTCCGTTTCAGAAAGCGTGTGTAAAGGTCACCTCTGCTTCTTCTTCTCTCCAGGGTGGTGGATGTGGTCTGATGACTCGTACCAGGAAGTTTGAACAGATTATCAGAGGAATGAACTACGTAAGTCTAACCAGGCCTCCTATGTTCAATATTTCCTTATGTGTCAAACATCAATTACAATGTTACTAATAAAATATAACATGCATTGATTTGACCCTTCACGTTTTTATAGTAATGAATAATAACCGCAAGTTTGCGTTATTTATTCACTGATGTTTAGTATAAGGTATGTGTCAAGCATTTTCACTGGAAGGGAAAAGATGGAAGACATGATTTTAAAAGTAACATGAAGAATTAGTGATTTAATGTTGGACATTAAAGTTTAAGTTAAGTTGCACTTAATGCAATTCATTTCATGAACCTGAAAAGAGCATACCTGAGGAAATAGTCAAATAGGTTAAGTTGAGAGGACAACAGGAAAGCTTCTCTGTCTTTCCTCTCGGCCCTCAGGTGCTCGATGTGCCGCTGACGGTGAAGATTCGCACCGGTGTCCAGGAGAAATACAACGTGGCCCACAAGCTCATCCCCGAGATGAAGAAATGGGGCGTGTCCATGATCACGGTGCGTTTCCTTGGTGGCGTTGCGTTGCCCTGGTAACCAAGGTAGCCAAGCTAACTGAGGGCGAGACTGCCGGGGTTACGCCCCAAAGCACGTCTGGACAATGTCTTTGCATTTTCACGTCCAAAATCAAACCAACCTTCAAGGACCCCTATTTTTCCAACATGTAGATCAGTCATTACATTGTCACCCCCTGGGTGGACTGTACCAACTGCTAGGCTGATCTGTCCATCATGCATCTGGGCGTGGGACACTCCCTCTTGTGATGTCACCGGGTCCCACATCTGGAATGTAAGGACGCCTGGTGGTAAAATAGGGGGGCTGTTTTGAAAGTGATTTAAACGCAGTCCAGAAGTAGGGTCTGTCCAACCAAACGTTGTGCTGAGGTTAACCCTGCCGGTCTCCCCACAGCTTCACGGGCGCTCCCGGGAGCAACGCTACACCAAGCTGGCGGACTGGGACTACATCAACACCTGCTCCTCGCTGGCCGCACCCGTCCCGCTCTTCGGTACGCGGCCCGCCTGTCTCTTACTACTTGTATTATTTCGCTTTTTTTTTATCCAGCGCTACGCACGGTGACTTCAGGTACATGTCATTAAACAGCAGGTAGAGGGTTAGGATGACTACAGGTAGGCTGCGGACGTCGGGGATCGAACCCAGAAACCTTCGCACTAACACTGTCCTGCCTGATAGGTCTGCAGAAAAGCCTTTGAACAAAGGCAATGGGAAAGCAAAGGTTGCGAAATACTTCCCCCGAGTGTTGTAGTATCAGCAGGTGCACTGTGCACTCACTGGTTGTTGTTGTTGTTGTTGTTGACATTTCTATCCATTCCAGGGAATGGAGATATTCTGTCGTACGAAGACGCCATGAAGGCAAGGGAAACGGGGGTGTCTGGACTCATGATCGCCAGGTGGGTGTGTAGCGTCCCCAGGAAGACATTGTGTGATAAATTAAAGTTCTGGCAAACATTGGGTGGTAATCATTGTCATCCATTTTATATTCAGTTCGAAGAATGTGTGGTAAACAAATTGTCTAAGTGATCGATAGATCAATTTGCGGAACTCTCTCTCTACATTCCTTTTTTACTAAAAACCGAACGTGTCAAGCAGTCTGTTGACAAGATGTCTTCCTCGCATACTGTAACTAACAAACACGTCTATGTGTCACGAATACCATATGAAATTTGACAATGGTTGATGGTTTTAATTCTGGTTGGTGCACTCCCCGTGCACTCCCACCTCTGGCCACAGGGGGGCGTTGATAAAGCCCTGGATCTTCACGGAGATCAAGGAGAGGCGGAACTGGGACATCTCCTCCTCGGAGCGGCTGGACATCCTCAGGAACTTCTCCAACTACGGCCTGGAACACTGGGGGTCTGACACCCGCGGCCTGGAGAAGACACGCACCTTCCTGCTGGAGTGGCTCTCCTTCCTGTGCAGGTGTGTGTGTGTGTGTGTGTGTGTGTGTGTGTGTGTGTGTGTGTGTGTGTGTGTGTGTGTGTGTGTGTGTGGGGGGGGGGGGGGTTTTGGTATTGCGTCGGTATACACAGTATGTTTGAACTCCTCCTACTATGCTGGGCCTTTGCTTCTGGTTGGTCAAAGGAAAACAGTCTCTCTGTCTGTCTGTCTCTCTCTCTCTCTCTCTCTCTCTCTCTCTCTGTGTATGTCTCTCTCTCCCTCCAGATACGTCCCGGTGGGGCTCCTGGAGCATGTTCCTCAGAGGATCAACGAGCGTCCTCCATACTACCTGGGCCGGGACTACCTGGAGTCCCTGATGGCCAGTCAGCACGTCGGGGACTGGGTGAAGATCAGGTGAGGAGGGCTTATCTCAACCGACTCTACTATCAGTTCTACTGGTTCCACTACTACTGGTTCTATCTACTACTGGTTCCACTACTACTCGTTCTATCTACTACTGGTTCCACTACTGGTTCTACTTCGTGTCCCTCAGGTCGTTTACATTCACGCTAATACAGCAATCGTACTTTAGATTGGATTTCAGGGTCCTGAATTTAGTCTTTAGTTTTGTCTTTTTACCTGCCAGAGTGGAAAAATGTGCGGACCAAGCAATTGTTTTAATACGTAACCATGAAGAATGTGTACACGCTAAAATGATCAAACATATCCGCCGGTGGCAGGTGTCCATGTTGGACCCTGTGGCTGAACGATGGTGTAGTCCCTGAAGGGTTCTCACCTCTGATCTTCTGGCAGGTGTCCATGTTGGACCCTGGGGCTGAACGATGGTTTAGTCCCTGAAGGGTTCTCACCTCTGATCTTCTTTCTTGTCTTCTTACAGTGAAATGCTCCTTGGACCCGTGCCGAAGAATTTCAACTTCCTGCCCAAACATAAAGCAAACGCCTATGAAAAGTAATGGTATCTGTCTTTGTTGTCTCTCTCCCTCGCTGTCATTTTTATTTAGATGTTTTTTTGCTCTATTTTGTTTGAACCTGGAGATTAATAAAAAAAACATTAGAAGACTGTGACTGTGTGTGTGTGTGTGTGTGTGAGATATCTGGTTTGTTTTCTTTAAATAATAAGTATGGCTGTGTATAGAACATATCAATAAAAAAGTATGGCGCACTGTTTTTCTTCTTGTCATCTGTTCATTATATTGGAAACATTCTGAACAATTATGAATTTCCTACGGTTGCACTATGCTATATGCTGAGAAATGCGCACAGCTTAGTTATATACACACACATCTTAGTGCAGTTAATGCACATTTGTTAATTATTTTTAGTTCATCTTTAATTACCATATATTTATATATTTTCTAGCATATATTTTATACTGTAGGCCTATCCTCTTTCTGTACTAATGCTATGATAGGCCTACTCAACTCATTAATAATAATGCTCATGAATATTCATACATAGCCTACTACAACTAAACCCTTTTGGAAGACTTGGAAACAAGACTTTAAATGAAAGGAAGGTTAATATAGGAGGTTAATAAAATAGGCCTACGCCGCCTTGTGGATGTGCGGATCATTACCATGAACGGTAAACAAAAGTTGCTGTCCATGGTGCTTAACCTGGCTTACGTTGTTTAAAAAACCTTTAAAAACAAAAGTTTACAACGTGCTATAACCATGGACGGTTAAAAAAAAATACGTAGAACTATTCAGAATTAAAAGCGAGCAATAATTAAACGTAGGTGACATAACACGCCTCATCTCGCGTGAGTTGCGTCGCGTCATCTGCACAGGTGACCCTCATTAGCACCTGGGAAACAGCCTAATTGGTCGGCCGTGCCTACCCAAGCAGCGCTACAAATACCCCGCGTGCCCTCGGCGAGCCGCACAACACGTTGATCTAGTGTCTCGAGGGCCAGTAGGCATGGCGTGGCAGATGATCGCGCTGCGGACACTTCTCGCGGTGGCTCTGGCGGCGGGAGTACCCAGGAGGAGGAACACAGACGCGCTGCAGGGCGTCGGCGACCAGTGGGACGAGTTAAATGACACCGAGCTTCTGATGCTGTATCAACGGGGAGGATGGGGAGCGTACGGTAGGCCACGTCCGCGTCATCACGGCCCTTACTACCGCCTGACCGGGTTTTTTTTTTTTTTACATGTTGAGAAAAGTACTTTTTCACTGCACCCATCATCTTCACCTTCAGTGGTCAACATTCACTTTCCTGCGACAAAAGTGACTGCTGCGGTGACTCGCTTCGTCGTGGTGCCAAAAATATTTGAATGGTCTGTTTTTAAACTTTTTTTGTTGTTGTTGGTATATTTGTTACATTTTTTAGACGACAGTGATTACGTGGAAGGTAACGCAGTTGCCGAAGATGGAGATGCCTTCTGGTCCGGTGACACGGACCTCGGCTACCTGGAGGAGGAGGAGGAGGAAGAGGAGGGGCATGAGGAGCACGAGGCGGCGGCGGCGGCGGTGGTGGAGGAGGCAGGGTCCAGTTCCTGGACCCCGGTCGATAACGAGTCCTCTCGTGAACTAAACCTGGAGTGCAGCGACACTGCCTTTACGTTCACCTTGCCCCCTGGGCCGATAACTGAAGTGAAAATAGTGGGTGAGTAGACCTACGAATGTTTTAAAATGTGATGGGCTGTGATTATGTAGTAATGGTGGACGGTGACACTGCGTAGGCCTGCAATGTATAACTTTTCTCACGGCTTTTCCCCATAGGGGCGGAGACCGTACTGGTAAGTGCTCCCAAGTCGTGTGGCTACTCTGTGAGCGCTTACCACAACACTGTGACCGTGCCCTACACGGGCTGTCACGTCAAACCTCAGGTAATGTCTTATAATAACCACACTTTGCGGTCTTGGTTCCCCTCTGAATTTAAGTGTGTGTGTGTGTGTGTGTGACGTCACAATGTCCTTCAGACTGGGAAGTACACCCTGCAAGTGTCCTACATCAGTGAGCAGGGCCAGACGACGGACGCTACCTTGTCCTGCGTGAACGACACCGCAGATTCGCTGGACCCTAAAGCCGCCAGAGGGCACGCGTCAACCGTGTGTGAGGAACCTCTCACGGGCAAGGCTCGAAGTAGGTTTAAGTGGACAGTTTTTGTTTTGGGATGCAGTCAAAGGTGTGATGAACTGTGTTGCCCTCTTTTTTTCCATCCCTCCCCAGACTGTGGTGTTTCCAGTGATGAGCAGGTGAAGTGTGGTAATCTTGGAATAGCCCCAGCGGTATGTGAGCTGAGGGGTTGCTGCACTGACAAGACCACTTTCCGCTGCTATTACCCAGTGGATGGTGAGCCTGGGTTGTTTGACTCGTTTGTCTTGTGTAAATGGTTATTTGCTCAAATGTGTGTATTTTCTCTACAGCTTCAGTAAGTGACTCCCCAACTGAGGGCCCAAACCCAAGGCTGGGGTACGCTGCTCAAAACCTAAACTGCTTTACAAAAAAATGTTCCTTCTAGAGTGTACTGTGGATAAACACTTCGTCTTCGCCATTCGCCCGGACTCTGCGTCGGTCCCTATTGACATCGCCAGTCTCTTCGTTCCCGGGAAACCAAAGTGCGTTCCCGCAATCCACAACTCCAAGGTTGTCATCTACAAGTTCTCCCTGACTGACTGCGGGTCTCATTCTTATGTAAGTGTGCGGTCAGCCTATCCACGCTGCCTGGTGCCTTCACCCTGACGTTCTCGCTGTCTAACCCCCGCCGTACCTTCCCCCTCCCCCTCCTTACAGGAAGTTGGCGACACCATAATTTACATGGTTGTAGTGCACACGGCTGTCCAAGCTCGCAGCCTCAAGTATGGAGTGATCTCGAGGAGTGACGCAGTCAGGTGTTTATGACGCAACCGGCCCTAAACCCTCTTCCGTCCGTTGTGACGATATCGATGTTTATTGCCTTCAATGTTTTTTGTGTCGGCATAGAACCTTGTTGTACCTCCAATCACTCAACGCGCTCTCCCAAAACTTGTGCGTGTTCTTTGGTAGATTCATGATCGAGTGTCGCTACCCCAAGTCTGGCTTCGGTGACCAGCCGTTGACCAGTGTGGGCTTCCAGGTGAAGATCCCTACTCTGGGCTCCCACGTGGGGACCCCTACTCACAGCTTTCCCGCCTCCGTCATCGCCCAGGGACTTTTCGGTGTGGAACTGAGACTCGCTACAGGTGTGTGTCTGTCTGTGTCCATCCATTGTGTGTCTGTGTCTGTGTCCATCCATTGTGTGTCTGTGTCCATCCATTGCATGAGAGTGCGTGTGTATATAAATGTCTGACTGCTCCGACCAGATGGCACCTACTCATTTTACTACGATGCCAGCTCCCTGCCGTTGAAGGTCCTCCTCGGCACGCCGGTCTACCTGGAGATCAACCTGCAGTCGCCGAGACCGGGCGACACGGAGCTCGTCGTCAACTACTGCTTGGCCTTCCCGAGAAACGCCCGCAATGCACTGGTGCTAGTTTATGAGGGGCAAGTACTAGTTTACATTCACGCCGCTCTCGTTTAAATGGCCAATGCTCTAATTGACCGAGCCTCACCATAATGTGTGCTTTTTTTCAAATACATTTTTGTATAATAGCTGTTCGAACCCCAACGACCCGACGGTGTCCATCTTAGCCATCCTTGGCGACCCAACCAACAAAAGGCAGCGACGCTTTATGATCCGAGCGTTCCAGTTCATGGATGTTCAGACCAACATGTACCTTGACGAACAGGTGACTATCACGCCTGACGGCTAAACGCGCATGTTAAAAAACGCACTACAGAACTGTCCCAACTATATATATATATTTAACCAGTCACTCAATTTTTAGGTCTCAAGAATGTTCCAACGTTATATTTTTGCATCTGCTTCCATATGTATATATATATTTTTTTTTTTAACCGAGTCAGGACCATCATTTGATTAACTGTCTATAGCTTGTAAGTCAGCAATTAGTGATTAAAAAAATATATTTTTTTATTCTGTACAAAACTCATCTCCCTGCAGATCTACTTCATGTGCTCGACAGACGTCTGTATGGAGAAACCTTGTGCCCAAGGATGCTTTACCGGAGCGGTGGGTGAACGTCTTTCACCATACAAATGTAACCCCCCCCCCCCCTGTCACCTGCTATATGCTAATCCAACATGTGTTTGTGTTTCCTCCTCCAGTCACCCTAATGGATGTGTGCTGTGGCCTAATAGTTGTGCATGGAATAAAAGTTTTCCAATTTTAAATGAGCTTGTGTCTATCCAATTTCTGTTTTTCACTGAACACTGAAAACCAAATGTAAGGTGGGGCGCAGCTCCTATAGTTGTACAATACATGTCACAACAGACCCAAGGGTTTTAAAGTTTCTTCTGAGGTATTTCAACCCAAAGTATACTGGGGACCTTAAGGCTATTGCATTGTTCATAACGCTTCAGTGTAATTCTCTATACAAAGGCTGAACCCCAAGAGCCTCTGAAACTCAACGCATTGTGTTCGGCCTTGATGGAAAGTTCCACATCAATGAGCAGTGGGTGGCCACAAAAGCCTTCAGTTTAGATTAAGTAAACATTGGCATAATTACGCATTCTAGTTTCAGTTTGACTCATGAATAGATCATGAGTACAATCGCCTGCTGGCATCATGCAGTGGTTTCATTGGGTTGGAGATGCATTTTGGCACCCTGAATGTCACAACTGCATATCTGGACTGTTGACTTGAAACAAAGTGATGGCTAAACCACCGTGTGACACAAGTTGTATAATCAGCCTGATATGGGGACGCCCATAGGAATGTTGTCGAACAAGATTCCCTCTCCGGCACACTAGAGGGCGTTGTGGCCATTTACTGACCAGTTCGCTCGTTCTTGTTCGTGGGGTCTTTTAGTAAATGCATGTACAGTACCATCAGCCTGGCTTTGAGAACTAGTTGCGCAAGCCATCCGACCAAAATAAAACGCGGATCGCTGTCTCGCATTGAAGGACTCGTCTTGTCTTCCCTCAGCACTTCAATATCAGCGTGTGACTGATTGAATCACGTGGACGTCAGCTGAGGTGGAAGATCAGTTTCACTTCTACACGACTCGTCTAGGGGAACCAGAGGCTACTCCCTGACTCCTGCTATACCTACACCTAGTCGAGTAAGTCACCTGCCAACCATATATTACAAACATTACGGTAGGGAGAGATGCGTGTCTCGCGTTTTCGAGTAGCGCAATCCTAAATATCTTTTAAAAAAAAAGAGTTTAAATGAACAAGAAAGTACCAACAAAAAACCAATAGGTTAAACCCTCAAGACCATATCTCTGGTGTTAAACTGGCTGTCTGTGATGCATTTGATCAAACAGCCCCAAGCTACTGCTGCTGTCAGCAGGTTGAGGGGGGCGTGGTCTGGTTGAGGGGGGGGGCGTTGTCTGGTTGAGGGGGGCGTGGTCTGTCCGAGTCGTCACTGTCCCGACTATAAAGAGGAAACCGAGTATCAGCCGAGACGCTCTCTCTTCCCATAACTTCTCTTCAACTCCACAGCTCTCCTAGTTCCTAGTTGCCGGCAAGATGGCCCATCTGTCAGCACTCTTCAAGTATGTGGACGAACACCAGGATCTCTATGTTGAGGTGAGCCTTTCCGACCCCCCCCCCCTTTAACTTCTTCAGTTCTGCAATTGATGTCGTTTGATGATGTGTCCAGGTTGGATATGAATACATATTCGTTGAAAACGAATGAATGATTTGCTTTTTTTGTGTGTTGATCTTCCCAAGCGCCTGGCGGACTGGGTGGCTGTCCAGAGTGTGTCTGCCTGGCCGGAGAAGCGTGGGGAGATCAAGAAGATGATGGAGATCGCAGCCAAAGACATCGAGAGACTGGGGGGCACAGTGGAGATGGTGGACATCGGCAAACAGAAGGTCAGCCATATGCTGCACTTTTCACCTTTTCAACCACGCCTGGTGTTTGAATCGTGTTGTTTAAATAGGCCTACCCATAGTAAGACATCTTCTGTTAATAAATACCCAGGGTCATTTTTGTTTGTGTTGCATCAGTCTTGATGAGGTAGGCCTAATTATTAATCTTAATGATGGTCGTTGGCCTTGTAGTTTCTGATATATTGTATTGTGTTGATTTAAATACCCAGGGTACATTTTCTTAACTTACTGCCGTCTGAATCTGAATCAGAAAGTGTTTTACTGCAGAGCATAAGTTACATGCATAGGATTTTGTTCTGATCTGTTGAGATGGACAAAACAGCTGTACAAGGATATTAAACAAAGAAATTCGATGTATACAAAATGATCTAAAATATAAAGCGTAATGCAGGTGTGCAAATTGTTGGTCATGATGCGTTCTTGCAGCTGCTACCTGATATTTGTATTGTGTTGATTAAGGACCTATGATACGTTTTCTTTGCCTATTAACCCTTATGGTGATGGTGTTTGTCCCCGTCCAGCTTCCGTCCGGAGAGGAGATCCCCCTGCCACCCATCGTCCTGGGCCAGCTGGGCTCCGACCCGGCCAAGAAGACGGTGTGTATCTACGGTCACCTGGACGTCCAGCCGGCCAACCTGGCCGATGGCTGGGACACAGAACCCTTCACGCTGGTGGAGAAAGACGGTGAGCATCCATTTATTAAATCATTAATTTTTTAATTTTTATATTTTTACGAGCCATGGGTTGAATTGCTGTACTTGAAACTGTTGTGTTTACCTTTTGATATTTTACATTTTCATATTGTAGACTAGGCCTATATATATTATTTTTTGCTCCATGTCAATTTTGAACTAAAGTTCTTAATAAAATGAGAAAATACTTAATTCACACAGGAGTATACAAAAATAGGTTTTACCATGTGGTTATTTTATACAGACTATTTATTTATTGAATTACCAGAAAACATGCCATATCGTGATGCATATCTTTAATCGAGATATTAAATGACCTATATCGGGATAGAATATTTAGGCAATTCTGTTTTATGTACCATAGTATTCAGCGTGTGTTGTCTCCTTTGGAAATATGTAACCAAGTTAGATAGCAACTTGACTATTGGAGAACTGCTCAAAGTCCATCTGAAATACTTCATATCTACTTCTTAAGGCAAAGCTAGGTTGCTAACTACTATCAATTTGATTGGTTGTTGTCTACATATAATTAAATCCTTAATAGTGTTCGACCATGATTCAGAAATTGTACACTGGTCAGAGAAACTGAAGCTCTTGGAATTAATTTTTGTCTACACGCATCTACGTGCCCTTTGCAATTCATAGCCAGAATTTGTACTTTGCTCACGTGTGCACGTGTGACTTACCACACCAGCAGCCCATATGATTTATCAAAGGGATTTTGTTCTGATTAACATACTCATAAAACCATTGCAACATACAAATGATGCAATGGTTTACTGGGAAAACGTTCATCTTTATTCTGTAGTGTTTAGTCCTAGTATTGCAAGTGTGAAACATTACAATATAAAAAATATATATAAATATGTGATTTTTTTATTATGTCACATAGTAGCTAACCTAACTCTACCTCCTGTTTTGAATCCAGTGATTCAGTGCTACTGGTCATCACAAAAGACTCAGTCACTAGTCTTTCAATATGTCTTCACAGTTACCACCCTAAGTTGCTTTCTGTTCTGTTTCATTATCTGGTGGGCGTCGAGGTCAGGTGACGGCCTTGGCACATTCTTATGGCGTGATTATTTTCTGATGAGTCTGATGATAAGCTTACAATCTTTTTTTTGATGAGGAAGTCGGTAGCACGTGGTATGTGACTTTTAAAGTTTCTTTCTCTCTCTCTCTCTCTCTCTCTCTCTCTCTCTCTCTCTCTCTCTCTCTCTCTCTCTCACACACACACCCTCTCTCTCCCTCGGGGCTCCTTTTCACTAGACAGTGGCGTTTCAGTTCCTTTACTAGTTTCCCCTGCCACATACCATCTACAATGGCCTTCAGGGCTTCTCCAATGGCAGGACACAGGCAGATTGAACCGGTTTATTGTAGAGTTTGCGATAGTTTGAACAAGCAAAGTAGATGGTACATCCTCCTGAGTGTGTGTTTTGGTGGCCGGTTTAACCTGTAGGTCTTGACTGGCCAATGCCCCACAGGTGTGCAGCCTCACACAACAGCCCCCGAGTCTAATCAGTCTGCCTCGGGCTGCAGGTGAGGCTGCTTAAACCAGCCACTAACCACACACACTCCACACCATCCTTCCTGTCGGCTGGACTGCCTTCCCTTCCTCCCTCCCTCCTAACCAGTTAGGGTTGCTGTGGCGATGGGGCAAGTAGAGCCGTCCAGATGCCCCTTCCCCCGCTTCTCGTGGCCGTCCGTGAACACCACCAACTGTGCTGTCCGTGACAGGATCACCACTGTGCAATTTAAAGATGGAATTAAAGTGACGTGTGAACTTTGTCACCTTTTTGCCGACAGGCAAGCTCTTCGGAAGGGGGTCGACGGACGACAAGGGCCCCGTGCTCGCCTGGTTCAACTGCATCGAGGCGTACCAGAAGATCCAGCAGGTGAGGATGAGGCGGGCCGTAGCTAGTTCACGCGTTCGTGGTTCACCGCGGTCACGTGTCACGATGGAATGTTTAGGAAGTATCTAAAGGAATTAGATTGAAGGATTGACTTGGATGATTTATCTGAGGATGTAACCAGGTTCATACCAGGAAAATATTCTGGTGGGGGGGTGTCTTCTTTGGTTTCCTGGCCAACATACTTGTGGTCCTTTGCACTTTAATTCAAGATATGGTATGGTATAATAATATGCCTAATATAATATGACCAATATGACACTTTATCTTTGGGAGATAAGATTATTATGGTATTAGCTGACAGTTGTAATTACTGAACTTTATACAGCTCTGACGGTCTAATCTAACCCAGTTAAGTCGATAAAAGAAGATCCAAGATTCAATAGTTTTATTCATCAAATTCACAGTGAAACACAGGCTAGTGCTGAGCAATGAAATTCATAAGACAAGGCATCGCGTCATCTACGCCGCAGGCATAAAGCAAAGAACAAGCAAAATGACACAATAAGAGTAAAGAATATAGAATGTTAAAACGTGAATCTTGGTCGTTTCCCGGGAAACAGGACCTTCCCATCAACATCAAGTTCTGCTTCGAGGGGATGGAGGAGTCCGGGTCCGAGGGCTTGGATGAGCTCATCTTCGCCCGCAAGGACACCTTCCTGAAGGACGTGGACTACGTCTGCATCTCCGACAACTACTGGCTGGGCAAGACCAAGCCCTGCATCACCTACGGTCTCCGGGGCATCTGCTACTTCTTCATCGAGGTTTTCACTTTCACTTTCACTCCTCTGACTGCTGATTTGTGTTGCTCTGCCTCTGCACTCTTGTGTTGACTTCAGAACGCACTTTGTTGAGATGTGCCGTTGCCGTGTGTCTTGAGACACACGGCACTGAAACAATTCCACCAGCAACCCCGTCTCTCCTTCCCGTAGCTACTCCGCTGCACACACACAGTTCAGTAGCTACTCCGCTGCACTCTGTCCAGTTTTTTTTGTTGGTGCAATTTTTGTAATTTCCCCGATTTTGATTGTATGGCTTTGCTTGTTGTTCCCAGCCTTGGGTAAAAGTGTCCGCTAAATGTAAACGGAAAATGTAGTAGCAAAAATGTGTATGTTCCATGTGGTCCAGAACCCTTAGCTTTTTGGTTTTGTTTTCATGTGTGAATGTGAAATTTGTGAGCCTGAGACTCAAAATAGAAACCAACCACTTTGGTTAAGAACTGCAATAGATAGATAGACAAAAAACAGAAAAGTAAATGTAGACATAATCAGTGCCATTACAGCAGTGTGTGAACGCTCGCATGTCTTATTACGTCTTTCTCCAGGTGGAATGTGGGGACAAGGACCTCCACTCTGGGGTGTTCGGAGGCTCAGTTCACGAGGCCATGACCGACCTCATCACACTCATGGGTGAGTTCAAACATGTCCTAATGTCCAACATGACAAAACATAACGTCACTCTTAGTTACTTTGGATGAAAGCGTCTGCTAAATGACTCGATAGTGCAGGTTTCATTATACTATTACTATATCACACTTTCCCACACTGTAGCTATCACTCAGCCAAAATTAGCTTCTTATTTGAGGGGGGAATCTACCACACTGGCAACCCACATTTTCAAATGCATCAACTCATAAATCCAATGCAACGCATACATTATGCTAATGAGAGATGCTAAATACCCCCCCACACATTATGAGAGTGATTTAAACTAGTAAATAAGCCTTTCCCTATGTTGTATTATGTTCACCCAGGCTCCCTAGTGGACAAGAAGGGGAGGATCCAGGTGCCGGGTATGTACGAGGACGTGGCAGCCGTCACTGAGGAGGAGCAGCAGCTGTACGAGAAGATCGACTTCGACCTGGGAGAGTACTGCAAGGACGTGGGCGTCTGCAAGCTGCTGCACTGCACCAAGGTGAGTGGGAAGGAGTCTGTTAGAATCTGGATCAGCATCGGCATCAGGATTTGGCCGAGCATGGTTTACACATGCAAGGAGTTTGACTCCGGTTTAAAGGCACTCGCAATGTAGTGACATGATATTGACTCATGTAAAAACATAGAAATATATATATAAAACAAATATATAGATATATGAAAGCAATTTAAAAATAAGTGATATAAATAAAAACAATATAAAGGATAAATGAAAATAAGTCATTTGTTAAATGGAGTTTATAGTTTTTATGTATTTAGCATTGACGTATTTAAGTATTTATTAAATATGAACAGGCTGGGATGGAGTAATAATATGATTGTTATTGTTCTTGTTTTATGTAGGAGCAAATCCTCATGCACCGCTGGAGGTATCCGTCTCTCTCGCTCCACGGCATCGAGGGGGCGTTCTCAGATGGGGGTGCCAAGACGGTTATCCCCCGGAAAGTCATCGGAAAATTCTCCATCCGCCTTGTCCCCGACATGGACCCCAAAGTGGTGGAGAAACAGGTAGCTTTGGACCCATAACGACAAGCTAACCACATAGACAATAAGCCTTGTAGCGACCCAGGTTTGACTCTAACCTGCTATGCTATGCTACAAGCTTGCCTTAAGCTGTAGGAACCCCGTTAAGTGATGGAAATTTCATTTAAATTGTTTATCAGTGCACTAACTATTTGCACAAGCTGTTGTCCATGCTACATGTTTTAATTCTTCATTCTGTCCTGTCCAGGTGATGGATTACCTGCAGAAGAAGTTCTCTGAGCTGGAGAGTCCCAACAAAATGACGGTTACCATGGGCCACGGTGCCAAGGCCTGGGTCTCTGACTTCAACCACCCTCACTACATGGCTGGTCGCAAGGCTATGAAGACAGGTATACCCACGCCCCAATAGAGAACTGTTTGTATTTAATCATTAGGATCTATTGCTTTATGAATTCAGCTGTTCATTCTCCGTCACCCTCAAACCACCATTACATTTTATATTCATTGTAATTCGTTTTTTTTCTTCTTCTCTGAATTGTATGATATTTTGACGTTTTATCTACAGTAAGTAAAGTGACCAGATGAGGCTGCTTAAACCAGCCACCAACAACGCACACTCCACACTCTTTATTTTATAGAGAGAGAGTAGCACAGTTGGGAGTGAAATTTTTTGTAATGCCCCCTGTGGTTCCTCCTTCCCTCCTCCTGTGCAGTCTTCGGCGTGGAGCCAGACCTGACCCGCGAGGGCGGCAGCATTCCAGTCACGCTGACCTTCCAGGAGGCCACTGGGCGGAACGTCATGCTGCTCCCGCTCGGGTCCTCAGACGACGGGGCGCACTCTCAGAACGAGAAGCTCAACAGGTGCGCTGAAAGATTTTTATTTATTTATATTTATTAATTGTTTTACTTTTTGCTGTGATGAGTACATGGATCTGGAGCCGATTTTCACTTGTGATGCTTTGAAATGCTCTGACTGTGACATAGTTCATCTTCGAGAGTCTTCGGTCATTTCTGTTTTGGTCATGTGACTCAGGAGAATTATGGGGTTAGTCTAAGGTTATGGGTTCAATTCCCAGTGTCTGCCTGTATCATCCTTGAGCAAGATGCCCTAACCCCTACCTGCTCCTAAAAACAAATCACTGTTAAGACACTGAATAAATGTCTGCTAAATGACTAAACAATAAACGTAGATAATGTAATTATCCATCTACACTGAATATGCCGGTGTGACTTGAAGTGACTTGTGACTTGAAGTCATTGTTTGTTCTATACGTGACGTGAATAATACCCTACATGGCATGGGATAGCATTGTATAATCTCTGTTCCCTCTCTCTCTCTCCCTCCGTTATCCAGGACCAACTACATCCAGGGCACCAAGATGCTTGGAGCCTACTTCCACGAGGTTTCCCAGCTCGAGTAAATGGAATAAAACAACACAGCTGTCAACTATCAACTATCAACTATCACTATGTTTCACAAACCCTTCTGCCAGCGCTCCCACAGCCCCTGGGGCTTCGGTATTACACAGTATTGATTGTCCTTTACTAGCTATGCCAGTGTCTTCAACAATAAAGTCTCTTTTTTTTCTTTGTATGAATTGTTGAAGTGTGTTTGCTTTTGATTATTGGGTGACAATACAACAATGGTTGTCTTGTTTCATAAAGTATATCATATATCTATTAATTAGTATCTAACTGAAGAAATACCACAGCAGACAGGCCAACTGAATTCAGGTAACACAACAATAAAGGATATTTCTGCCCACTGTCGGCAACAAAGGGAACTGCAGCCTACACCGTAATACTTAGTGAAACCTACAAGCTAAATGTAGATGAATAACCAATACCTGAATAACAGGCTGCTTTGAGCAATAGTGTTCATGTAACCACACATAGATGAATAGACGTCCAAGGCTTCACATTGTTCACTTCTCATGTCTGTGCCATAGACTGCAGGTCTGTGCAGTGCCTGAAAACCCTAGGAAAACGCATTAAATGCAAAACGTACCGGACAGAACAAGGACTATCTGAACCTCATGCAATGTTTCGTCGTATGATCCGGATCATACAAATCCCATACAATAGAAAAGACGACCCCTCGGTGTGCATATCATGTGCAACGTAAATAGACGAATGCGACGGAAAATACAAATCGAAACGAAATAGCAGAGACGTTACGGGAGAAAGGGCTGAAGGCGTTTTCTGAATACATTCAGAATGGCAGTAATAGAAGTTGAAATAAAGTTCCTATTCCCTTATATTATTATATGATATTTATATTATATTAATATGACGTGAGGTTCCGTTAGCTTTGCACAAAAACAGCCCATTTAAAAATTACTTTTTACTTTTTACTGTGAGTACTTTTCAGAGCCTGTACTTTTTTACTTTTACTTGAGTAAAAAGTTGAATCAGTACTTCTACTTTTATCAAAGTATTTTTTTTTACACAAGTATCTGTACTTCTACTTAAGTACAGAATGTGTGTACTTTTGCCACCTCTGGATATGACTGCAGCTGACGTGAAGGTTTAGTTCCTCTTGGCTCAGTCTGTCGTGAGTCTTCATGTGTCTGTATCTTCACTAGGTTAGTAACAGACATTTATTGGAGGAGTTTTTATTTAATTTTCATTTAGTCTACCGAAATTATTAGCCATGGAGAGTTGCTGGCGACTATTGGTAGTGCTTTTCTTATTTCTACCCACAGGTAAGGAACGAATCAGGACCGACTTGATAATTGATTAATTGTTAATAAGTACTTAATAATTCCCAAAAGTGGACTATATGTAGATAATGATGAGTTACTAGAGAACAGACTGGGAGATCTGATATTAGTGAGGGGACACAATAAGGGACACACATTTTGAGTAGTTACCAGGAAACAAATGAGGAACGAATGAGGAACTAACTGTTGGTGAACCATCAGTTAATGAGAAACTCCTAATCACATTGTATAGTAGCTAATGATTAGTTAATGATTAGTTAATGATTAGTTCATTAAGAAACGAGTGAGGAACGAATCAGGAACGACTTGATAATTAATGAATCGTTAATTAAGTACTTCCATAATAATTCCTAATGGTGGACTATATGTAGATAATGATGAGAACAGACTGGGAGATCCGATATATTAACGATTCATTAATAATCAAGTCGTTCCTGATTCGTTCCTCACTCGTTTCTTAATGAACTAATCATTAACTAATCATTAGCTACTATATACTGTGATTAGGAGTTGCTCATTAACTGATGGTTCACCAGCAGTTAGTTCCTCATTCGTTCCTCATTTGTTTCCTGGTAACCACTCAAAATGCGTGTCCCTTATTGTAAAGTGTTACCATGTGTATTTCTAACTATATTTGAATGTGTTCATGTGTTCATGCTGTTTAGTCCTCCTGTATGCACAAGTGATCCTCCTTCCTCCTACTGTGGTGGGAAACACGGGCGACGACGTGATCCTACCCTGCAGACCAAGACGAGGCCTTAGACAAGGCCTTAGAGTCAGCCAGATTCAGTGGGATTATTTTGACGGAAGCATTTCCAGAACGATTCTCATTTATAGACCACCGTCGGACGTTGTTACTCCCGAAGGCCGCCTGAATGGCAGATTCTATTTAAGAAACTCTTACAGAGATGATTTCTTCGCGGTCATCCGAGAGGCAGTGGTCGCTGACGGGGGGCGGTACACCTGCTCGCTCGCCTTCTTCCCCATCGGTAGAGTTGAGGGAGCCATTGAACTTGTAGTTCAAGGTAAGGGTTAGGGTTAGGTCACGAAGTCACTACCTCCATCAAGGCCTAGTGTAGTATTAGTATAAATCTCTCTCGCTCTCAGTTCAGTTGGCTTTATTAGCAGGACATGTGTTGCCAAAGCATTTGAACATATCAATACATGAATGAATTAACAATAATATAACAATAATAATCAACGTGTTAGAAGAGACTCGAGAGATATTTTCGGAATTGGTTCGTCGTCGATACCTTGAAAACGAGATAATGATAACGTTATGCGACCGTTGTCTTCACAGACCAGACGATGACGTCAGCGATGACGTCAGCAGGCCTGCTGGTCGGAGGCGTGACGGCCGCTGCTGTGACTTTATTATTAGTAACGGCGGTAGCTTATGTAGTCACTGTCCGAAAAAGGTGTGTTCAGTTGGAATCCTTTCAAGGTTCTTTTAGCACTTACAATTAAAAAGAAATGGAAATTATAATGTTATTTATATCAATTTATTAGTGTGTGTGTGTGTGTGTTCAGTTGAAATCCATCCAATTGCTATTTTTTGCGGTTTAGCAGTTACAATTTATAAAAACATTTTGGAAAATGAGTTATTTTACTCATCTATGTTCCTACAGTACTATTTCACAGTTTAATACGA
>OOFB01035883.1:0-12720 GCA_900323305.1 Trachyrincus murrayi
TGTATGTGTACACACACACACACACACACACACACACTCTCTCTCTCTCACACACACACACACACACACACACACACACACACACACACACACACACACACACACACACACACACACACACACACACACACACACACACACACACACAGGATTAGATGCAATGGTGTTAGTACCAGATTTTAACTCCTTGGTTTCGTGTGGCAAGTACTGTGTACATGTATACTGTACTTATACTGTGTATACACACCATACACCATTTGGCTGTAGAGTCTATTGTGACCGACTGAAGCTCAGATACACATCAGCTTGAAACAATTCCATTCGTCGCATTTCGAAGGTCTTTAAAGAGGTATTTATAATTGAGGAGCAGCTGCCGTCCATAGGCCGAGCTGCTCTCTCAAACAGGCTCTTTAAATAACACAGGAAGTTTTGACTGCGGTCTCCTCTTACTCTGGTTCTCCTTTTCACTGTTTTTTATTCATTTTAAAATGCTCTCCCTCTGGTCATGCCCAAACAGCCAACCACAAAAATGTGTATGCATTTTCCCACAATGACATCGTCATAGGCCAAACAATGGGTGTGTATCCAGCGAGATGCAATCGGGCCTAAAAGAAACCTCAGGTTTTAAAATGTACTTCAAATAGCTTAGAGAGTAAACTTCTGGTTAGAACGGAAAAAAAACAATGACTATTTGTTTTCTTCTGTCTGTGAAAGCATTTTACACCATTAGTGCCCATGGGAAAGAAAGTAATTAAAGCTTTAATGTAAAAGGAAAACAAAAGGAATAGTAATGATATTTAGTGAAGGGGGGTGGATGTATAAAACGTCCCTCCTATGGATCATTACGTATCTGGAAGCAGAGGCAATGATCTCCTGCCGTGGTTACTGTTCATGCCGAGTTCAGCGGAGGAAGATTATCTGAACGTGGAGGGGGAGATAACTGACTACAGAGATAGATCTCAGAATACCTCAAACGGAGCTGTTACGCTTGACTTTACATGTAGTGGTTAGGGTGTTCGACTCCCAGCCGAAAGGATCTGGGTTCGATCCCCGATGTCCACGGCCTAAGTGTCTTCTAAATGACGAAAGAGTAAATGGTAAACATAATGCATCTGCATTTAGAGCTCAGATAGGACCTACACATGTGAACAACGCTGAACAAAACAATACTTTCTGAAGGACAAGGTCATCTTAATAACACAATGTTTGTGAGCAAAAATCGGAACCCCGTTTCAGTTATTTGAACATCAAAGTGGTCATTAAAGTCACCGTTATCTGTACCGAACCCTATTGAGACCAAACCTGGGCATTTGAGACTGAGATTCAAATGAACCCTAATTCCATGGGGGCTAGGCGGTGTCTTGTTCCAACCTGTTCTGAGCTAACAGGAAGCAGCCTCGTATGCATCTGTGTGGCAGATGCATACGTGTGTGTGTGCAGAGGGATGGCATGAAGCAGCTGCCTAGCATCAGACGCTGGGGGTATTTTTGGTTGTTACCGCCGTCTGGGCAGCGGATAGTCAGATCAGACAGTTGTTGCGGAGAGAAGTATTATAAATAAATACACCAGAGAAGGGTCAGGCGCGCTAGACGGTACTAAACTACTGAGTCATATGTTTGGGAGTGTGGTCCATACTGAGGCAGGTGTTATTATGGAGGTGCTCTCTCAGATGTATGTTTGCACTGCATTGGTTCCAGGTTTAACAGTCCTAGAACATGTGGCATTCAGTTACAGGTCATTAAGAAGCAGGCAAGGTGTTACAGGTAGACTGTGGACATTGAGGATCGAACCGATTAAGAATTGTCGGTCCTATGCTACACATCCATTTGAAATGTAATAAAGTATGCATGTTTCTAGCACGTTTTGACAGCCTGTTCTAATACAGGACACTTTCTCACGTGTGCTGTGTGGTTAATCCCACCCTCAGCTGTCAGACCACTGACTCTATTCCATGTACTCATGATGTCATCAGCCCTCTCTCACTCACCGTCCACTACCTAGCCGCCATCTTTATCTGCATTAAGATCAGCCACCACCACATGGCTTGGTAGACCCCCGAATGGTTGGGGGTTGATGGACCTCTGTCTTTGAATGCCAAGGAATAGCCCTTGTTCCTGACCTAGCGGCCATATTGGTTGGGTCTTTACAGCCTAAAACAACACCATGCAATCACGTATCCAAGGTTTCAGGTTATAAACGACGGCCGATAGGCAGTAATTATTACAAGGATCACATCGCACATGCTGAATAGGGCATGAGGAACGCCTTGCCCCTGTTTATTGTGTGCAGAGCGTTTAAGTTTATCAAAAGCAGTTGGATCTATTATTTGAGAGCATGTGTTCCCTGTTGCTTGGGAATTGGGCAAACAGGCTGTCTAATTCCCATTAATTACACACCTGACCGAAGAATGCGCAAACAAAATCATTAGCAAGGAATTCAGTACAGTCATAAATGTAGTTTTCCATTACACGGTCACAAAACACTTCTGTGTGTGTTTTTTGTACATCAGGCTGTCAGTGTGTACACCGAAACCCTGCACACTTTAGTGGTTATTTCCTGCGAGAACATCACTTCCTGTCCAGTGACAAAGACCCAACATGCAGTTTTATTTTGAAGTGGCCAACAGCGTTCCAGCCAGGGCTAGCTTTGTGCTCTCTTGGCTTATTTCCTGCTGCATCATTCCTCTGCCCCTCGGCCCCCCCTCTGCCAGTGGGTCCCGGGCCAGAATTAGCTAACTGCAGCTCTGGCCGTGTGCAGTAAAGCTGTGTTGGCTCATGTCCAGCCCCTCTAATCCCTGAGCTCAGATCCCACCCACGTGTGGCCTTCACGGGAGACCACTCCTAATGTCTCCAAGCTCTATCTCCCTCTCTTTTCTCTCTCTGTCTTTTGTCTCTCTCCATCTCTCTCTCAAACTTCACTCTCTCGCTCTCTCTCTCTCTCTCGCTCTCCATCACCCAAGCAATCTTTCCGTCTCTTTCTCAAACTTGATTCGCTCTCCTTGTCTCTCCCCCCCCCCCCCCCCCCCCCCCCTTTCTCTCTCTCCTGCTTGCCACAGGACAGAAATTTAACAGGGTGACGGACACAAACGTCTCTCGGAGGCAGTCAGCCGGAGCTGCAAGAGGACGTGCACGTAGGCCACAGAACGTGCACGCACTCAAACCAGCATTAAATCACAGTGGAGATAATTGAAGAGGTGGGTGCTGGAGAACGGCTCACGCGATACTAATGGCCATACGGTATGCATTAATCCATTCATGTTTTAATCCTCCAATCAAATCCATACTATTGGCCAGCTTCCCCACGAAGCTCCATGGCAACGAGACGCTAACACTGTCCACCAGGAATGTCATATTTTGCAGGAAGGACCTGCTATAGTAATGCTTCTTTAATATCTACAAATGTTGATTTGACACTCTGAATGGTGCAGTTTTACTACTTTTGGCACATAGCGGTTAGCTGAATCTGTTGCTGTTTTGCCTGTCATTATTACTATTATAATTATTATTCACTCATATCTTAGGTGCTCCCGGGTATGTTATCAGGGCAGAGCAGCCCTCCCTTTGAGCTACCCTGCCTGTCATCTGTGGAAAAGGGAAGCCGTTTTCAAAGTTTCCTCTCCAGAGCACAGACAGCCTCTACTGTTTGACAAACATCAAAAAATAACTCCTAACTAGAAATGAAACAACAACAAATACCTCAGCTTTTAGTCAAGGCTGTGATATGATGTGGATACAAACAATTATGGCTTGTTTGTGTTCTGTATCATACACAGAGAAAACCCCTTCACAGATCCAGACATGCTGTGTTTGTGCTAAAACACACAGTCAGACAGGAAGGCACGCACGCACGCACGCACGCACACACACACACACACACACACACACACACACACACACACACACACACACACACACACACACACACACACACACACACACACACACACACACACACACACACACACACACACACACACACACACACACACACTGCTCTCCCATCGGAGCGTGCTCAGACGCAGACTAACACTGTTTGACTTTGAAGAAGGGGGCGGGTAAACAGCACGGCAGGGGAAGAGAACACTGGTTAAAAATGATCCAATCAGAGGAGAGCTGAGAGTAAACAGGGGCAGGTACTGCAGGCAAAAATCTTTATTTTTGTTCAGTTTGTCAATTTTGAAATGTTTTGATATTTTGCTTCTTTAGCTTGTAAACTTTGCACACACTTATTACCAATAACAAATATAAATAGTTAGTTTTCAGGATTTTGTACAACCTTCGCCCAACACATGTGTAACTCATGTCTCATCATTTTTTGATATCTTTTGTCATTTTAATTTGTCATGTGTTTTTAACATAATTAACTAAGTGTAACTGAGTGTATTCCCCTCACATGAACAGGAGCTAGGCTACTGTAACTCTGCATGTCAATGGAAAGCAAATGCTATCCCAGCGAACTCCCCTTCTGGCCGCACAACGATGAATTTAAAATTAAAGAACTCGTCTAAATCTCGGTAAGACAGGCAAATGCCAATTTAACATATCCCTTTAAATCATGACTCACCGGCCAGTAGAGTGGCTGGTGTTCTGCTGTGGTTTCCCACCTGACTGGGGTCACTGTAGCATGACTGCTAGTGTGTTAGCATGCTAGTGTGCTAGCGTCATCTGTAGCGTGAGTGGGATTCAGTCATGTCACCTCACCGTACAGACACACACACACACACACACACACACAGGGACACGCAGGCATGCACGCACACACACACACACACACACACACACACACACACACACACACACACACACACACACACACACACACACACACACACCTCATGATGGGCTGACCAGGCAGGGCGATCATTTCAGGAGCAGGGGACAGAAAGGTAAAAGATGAAAGACACAACAGCTGGGGGCTGCAATCTCAGTCCTGCATACACACCTAACCCCCCTCTCTCTTTACCATCTATTATTTCCATCTCCTTCTCTTCTCTCTTGCCTCTTTATTTCTCTCTCTCTCCCACATCTCTCTCCCCCGCTCTATTTACCATCTCTCTCTCTCTCCCTCTATAATTTCCCTCTCTCTCCCCTACCCCCCCTCTCTCTCTCTCTCTCTCTCTCTCTAGCTCCCTGCCCTCTCTCTCCCCCGCCCCTCCTCTCTCTCTCTCCCTCCCTCTCTCTCGCTCTGCCCCACTCTCCCTCTCTCCCTCTCTCTCTCTCTCCCTCTATCTTGCTCTGCTCCACTCTCCCTCTCTCTCTTACTCTCTTGCTCTCTCTCGCTCCCTGTGCTGTCACTCACAGGTCATTACCGGGACAGGACAAGAGCACAGTGAGTGATGGAGGAGACCTTGTGCTGTCCGGACCTCCAAAGCCAGACCTCCACCCCCAGGGCAGGCGGCCTGATTTAGAGCCCAGGTCTGAGGGGCCTTGACAGGCCATGGATCTGTCTGCCCCTCCCTCCCCTACCTCCAGGGAAATACCATCCAAGGTATATGGATGGGGATGAAACCAGGGGCCAGCAGTTAGGGGACAACATAATACAGGGGGGCAACAGGCATCTGTTAAAGGGCCCCTATTTTACCACCGGCTCTGCATCTGGCTGGACACTCCCACTTGTGATGTCACTGTAGGGTAGGTATTATGAAATGGCTTGTAATGAGCAGCTTCACACGTGGTGGTAACACAGGGGCCCTTTAAAGGAACATTTATCTAAATTACAAAAACTCCATCAATTGCCGTTATCTGATCAGCCACGTGTCTGTTGAGACCCGGTCGCAGTGTTTGTCTCCGCGTAACGAAAGCAGGTTTAGCTAGCAGCAGCTACTTCTATTATCACAGAGCTACCAGAGGTAGATGGGCAGAGAGACAGAGTCCCTGCATCACAGTGACAATGTTTGTTGTTATTTCTGTTGACCTGAAACACAATTCTTACTTCAAACAATTTTCCCAAGAAGCCTACGACCAAGAAGTGACTCAGAAACACAAGGCAAAGTCACTCAGGGGAACACAACAAAACAACTTGTTTTCCACAGATTCATGGTGACATAATGTCACAGTGACATTATTTTCAAAATTCATATGATAATTATGAAAATAATGAAATTATTTCCTCATCATTAGTTGCCCCAAACTGAATGAACATTCCTAATCCAAAAAGTTAACTTATTTATTCATAATTTTTTTGCCACAACACAAATAAACAGGAAACAAAAAATACAATAAAATATTCTATACAAGTCGTGATCCTACCTCCACTGAAGCTGTCTCCAATGTCCCTGGTCTCTCTCACTAGAACCACACCGGAGGATTTAACCTGCTAGTTAGAATATCCCCACAGACCGTACTCCTCAGCTCTCTTCTCTCACACTGGAGGCTTCTCAGAGCAGTCAGAGTTAGAGCACCCTGCATGACCCCGCCTCCTTACCGACGCTGGATCTGGTGCGCACACAGACAGACACACACACACACACACACACACACACACACACACACACACTGAGGCTATTGAGGGACAAGCAGCGAGTCTTCTGTCTACACACCAACCCTGGGCACTGTTGATGTTGGCACCTGACATAAAGACTGCCTCTTCTCGTCTCGTCTCTCTGAGTCTCTCTCTCTCTGACTGTCTCTTTCTCTCTCTCTCTCTCTCTCTCTCTCTCTCTCTCTCTCTCTTCCCCCTCCTGTCATATAACTCTTCTCAGAAGTAAAGGGGAGGAGAGAGAGAGGGGCAGAGACAGAGAGAGAGAGTCAGATAGAGGGAGAGAGAGACAGAGAGACACATAGAGACAGACAGAGAGATAGAGGGAGAGAGAGACAGAGAGACAGAGAGACGTGTGATTGCGTTTGCTTGTGCCTGCTGTTCCCCCGAGTCCCTGCTACCAGAGGACGGGAGTGGCCGTCTGCCTCTGACACACTTGATTACTCCTGCTGATTTGGTGTCTATTTTTAGCACTCAGTCGAACCCGAATCAACACGCCGAGCACAGCAGTACGTCGGAGTCTGTAAAGAAGTGAAGTGTCCATGCAAACACACTCCTAACTGTTCAGAGTATGTACATCACACACTCTGGCTTTGACTAATCACCCGGCAGTAATAATTACAACCTTTCTCTCGCTTTCTTTGCAGGCTATGTACACACAGCGCGTTAACTGTCGCCATCACCTAGCAACCAACCATTACACAAGAAAAGTTCCAAGCATGACATGGAAACCACCTTCCCCTTCCTGTTAGATGACACCCGGGGTGCACTTGAAGAGACGGGGGAAGTGCTTTATTTTGGGACACGCCCGGTTAGTTACGGTTAAATAGAGAGAGGGCAGAAAATAGCTCAGTGTCGCGTGGACAGCCTCGGCAGAGGTTACTGGAGGAGTCCTCTGAGGAGTTGACTTTGTTTGCCGCGGTAATCTAATCTAAATACCGTCAACTAGCGCTATTCACAACACTCGGCTTGCGGGTATTCAGACTTCATCGTTAATAAGGCCAGAGGCTGTGAAAGAGAAGGACGCTTTTGTCAGGGGGGGGTTATTCGCCTACAAAAGGGGGTTTCATTCCATTCATTCAGCCAATCTGGCACTTTTATTACCTAAAAGTGCTTGAAAGTGTCTGAAGAAACACATCATTATTTCACTTCATATGTAACACTCTACTCCCCGGTCTGACACATTAGCGGTAATGTAGGAACATTTATAAAATAAATCTGTCAAGATGATGTATGGGACACATACGAAATGCATTACCTAGCCTTTTTACACACTCTCAAACTGATACAGAGAGAAATCATTCATATCAGATCTAATGATTCAACTAATTGATTCAAAGCCGGTTTTCAAACCCCGTGGCCCGTGGCCCGTGGCCCGTGGCCCGTGACCCACAAGTCTCATAAGTCGCAGCAGGGGACCAAATAAATGTTTTTCAACATACATGCATGCATCCATGACTAGTCTCATTCAATTTGTATTTCATTAGTATGTTTGAAGACTGAAAAAGGTAAGAACAATATCCATAGAGAGATGTACATTATCTCACTCTTCGACATTGTAACGAGAATGTATCGCTTATTTTACCCCGGGCCAAAGGTACCGCCACAGCGAGGTCACGGAACCATCCCAGCTCCTAAGATGTTCCTGTGGTTCCGTATTCACCTAGAGGCCATCTTCTGGCTCCCCACCATTTAGAACCAAGATGGCCGCTAGGTGAATAAGGCCCATGGTTCCTACGGTGGAGGTAGGAACTTCATGCCTGACTCAGCCCAGCCGCATCATCCTGCCCTCTTGTCAACACACCCCAGAACAGACAGGAGCAGTGTTCAGACCTGCATGCTGTTGTGGTGGTGGTGGGGGTGGTGGTGGTGGTGGTGGTGGGGGTGGTGGTGGTGGGGGTGGTGGTGGTGATTTGATGGAAACGCAACTAGGCGTGTGACAGGTGGGAGGCCTGCGTGAGGCATCTGGTTTTGCAACGGATGCCTCAGTTTTAAGGACTGCGTGTGTGTGTGTGAGTGTGTGTGTGTGTGTGTGTGTGTGTGCGTGTGTGCACGTGTGTGCGTGTGTGCGTACTGTTCTGTGTGTGTGTTTTTTTGTGTCAGTCGGATGTTGAAGTGGATTTTAACGGCTTTATTCACTACTGCATGCCACTTTAATTTATGGTTAGTGGTCTTGAGGAGGAGTGAGGAGGCGGGGGAGCACGGGAGGAGGAGGATGAGAGGAGGAGGAGGAGGAGGAGGGGAGGAAGAGGAGGAGGGTGGGAAGATGAGGAGGAGGAAGAGGAGGAGGGGGTTTTCTTCGAATGCAGAGTCAGCACAGCTGGTTTGGTTCCACTCCATGTTGTGGAAACACACTTAACTTTGAGCACTGCTTAACCAACGCAACGGTTCTTCATCCTGGACAGGAATCAAAAAACATTTGGTGGAGTTTAAAAACAGAGTAGTCATCTAAAATAGGGAAGGTATGTGACTGTGACGAGGGAAGCAGTGGAACAGAACAAAAAGGTATTCTTCACACTGAGCTTCCCTTTTTGAGAACAATTTCACACTTTATTCTGAGGTTGCATATGATGCAGTCGTTGACTAAAGGAACCGGCTGAAGCCTGTTTCAACCAAGAGGTGAGACTGTGGACATCCTCCAGACAAGGTTAAGACGGGTTGTTTCCTCCCTGTATTCCATGCCCTGGGGGCATCTCGTTTTAACACATATTTTAATCTTTTGAAAAGACGAACGGTATGAGCGGCGTGTTGTTGCCTGTCAGCCGATTCACAATAGCCTTGCGGTAACTGCCCAGGTCTCTTTGCCCTTCCCTGATGATACAGATACATTCCAGACACCCTGATGAGCAGACACCAGGCTGAGGGCCAAGGGCCCCCGCAGGAGGTGTCTAATGCTATCTAATGATAATGATGATGTCAAGACATGATGGTGTTCATCTCACGTCATTATAATGTGAGAGGATCACCACTTGTCTTTCCTCACTTTCACTTTTGGTTTGTATTAGTTAGTGGTTTTAGTCAGACAACCACACGTATGAGGATGACCTCATGTGCTCCTGTGGATGAACATAGCTAACCAGCAAACTGAACTGCATCTCACAAAACAACAGAGGGACAGAGGGGCGATTGCTCGTTCAGATGGGTCGATCACCGGCCATTATCAAATTAAGTCCAGAAGACACGCCAGGAATTCTAGACTACACTACGTGGCACAGGACTAATTTAGTGGATTATATTATTTCATGTTCACGTGCAAAAATGATCGTATCTGATTAATTCACAAGCTAACCAAGTCTGTTGTGCTCATCTATAAACTGGGTAAGCGTCAGGATGATCTATAGTGCTTAGGGTCCTCGACTCCCAGCCAAAAAGTACTGGGTTTCATCACCACAGCCTACCTGTACGCTTTTCCACCAGTAAAACCACATGGAGAAGCTGAAAGCTTCAGGGCAGTTGGATTGTTTACATTGTGTTCAATATTGTGTACACGCAAACCCATATGGACGACAAACGTCGGCTACTTATAGAATAGGCAGTAGCACGGTTACCCTTGAGTTGTACTGATTTGCACCCATAATCCTTGCATGTGTGTATCGCACTGTGGTGCCCGCCTGCATGTGTACAGTACACACGCAGTACTACGTACTAGTAAAGTACAACCTGGCGTAAGGATACACTGAGTCTCGTGTGCTCTCGTGCCAAACGTAAGAAACCTGAACTTTCCCAGAGTGTCTGGTGGAAAGAACATTGAGTGGCCCGGTTGGGTTTTCTTTGGCAGGGGTAATGTGCCAGACCTCCTCCATGAAACTGTCACTCAGTCTGTTCCCAGGACCGTCATTAAAACTAAACAGGTCTTACGTGTCACTGTTAAATAGATCCCCCATTCACAGACCCAAAAACTTTCCCTCTAGTTGTTATGCATGAATTGCATGCATTCTAGATTGGTCCATTAGCCTAGAATACAACCTTTTGGGCTTTTTATCTCGCTTCAAACTGAAACAGTAGTAACACTACAACGACAGTATAACATGCCTTCCACTGATCCAGTGAGTTAGCACCCTATGGGTGATTCAGACATGGGACAGACACACAGGTCACCTTCAGCAGAGGACAAAGCCAAACACATGTACTCATAGACTCAAACTGTAGACTACCGTAACACCATCATCAGGTGGTGCTGATGGCTGATGGTTCCTTATCCAACAGGGTTGTCGTGTCTGGCGATGCACAGCGGCATGCGGTGTAGCACCGTGTAGATGCCACCCATGCGCCTGCTGTTACCGACGACACCGATGGCGGAGCTTATCGGAGGATTACCAGCTTTCCCTGTCACATGTTCCCAGACCTTAGCGCCTAACCTGTTGGTGACAACCCCAAAGCGGTGCCGCGGTGGCTGGAGAACGACGAGGCCCGTCTGTAGAAGAAAAAGCCACGTTTGTATGGCTCACAGTTGGAGCCGACCGCAGCGCCTTTTAGCAAGGCGCCTACCGTCGCACGCAGCCTAGAACCGCATTGAAGCTTTCAGACGTAGCTTCCTGGTTCCTGCGTCGCCCCTACATGAGCCACTCACAGATTCCTTTCGGTCGACACAAAACCATACAAGCTAAACGCCGATGAGTCAGCATCCTGCAATCTTGGAGTTCTTTTCAGGCCTCAACAATTTCCAATCAACCTCATCAAGGACATAGTCAGGCAAGCTGAGGGGATGGCTGTCCGTCAACACCCCCCCCCCCCCCCCCCTCTCTTCTTTATCCTCCCCCCCTCCCCCATCCTCCTCCCGCACTCTGAATGGGAGATGAGTCATCCACCAGCTTCTCAGCTCCAAAACATTCACTCCAAAGACTCAAATTGTCTGCTGACTGTCACTTCCGTTGTATTTACTCAACGCGTGGTGCAGAAAAACAAGCCGCTGAACGCGTCAGTAGCGCTGCTGGCATCTGACCATGAATCCTGGGTGAACACCACGTCGTAATGCTCCCGTTATTCACAGAACATCTTCATTTTCCTTTTGTTTCGTTTGGTTTTTTTTTTTTACGCGCCCCAAGATCGATGAGATCGAGCAAAGGAAACGTTACCCCCGAACCCTGGGCTAAAACCTTTCCTCTCGTCCGGCTTTAAAGATGCGACTCAAGTGAAACGTGAAGCTGATGTCTAGAGGTTATGTTACCAGGTGACATGGACGATTATCATTATCCTTACATTCATATGGATGTAGAGGGGATAAGGTACGACCCCGCAGGGAATATTACCATTCATATCCATGGAGGACTTCATTATCCTTAATGCTGCATAGTCTATATGCATGGCTAAGCCCCGCCCCCCTGGGCTACAACCACGAGCCAGAACAGGTCTAGTATCCACCCCTCCACCCCTCCCTCCCTCCATCTCTCCACCCCTCCATCACTCCACCCCTCCCTCCATCCCTCCCTCCACCCCTCCCTCCCCCATTGTTTCTTGTGTTATTCTCCATGATTCTATTTGACGTGCTCATTATGTTTTATTCATTTCATTCCACGAGGATGTGGGCTATGTATGACTGTCTGCTGTTCCTTAGCCCCACTGTATCATCACTGTCATGTCATCATGAGGAGCACTGTGTAAGTCACGTTTCAGAAGGTGCTTTTGAAAATGAATCATCATCATTATTGTTGCGTTGCGCCGAAGGCTCGGAGAAGTCGCTGATCACTGACCAACTGTACCGATCTGCACTTAACCAGCAGCATCTGGTCAGGATTCCAGCTGAGCTCAGCGGTGATGGAGGAGTAGAGTAATGGGGGGGGGGGGGGGGGGGGGGGGGGGGGGGGCTGGGCAGCGGGGACACACGCAGGTATATCTACACACTGGATAGTGTAACCTCTTGGTCGACCTCCGCTGACAAGACAGATAGGCCATTCATCTATGGGTGAGCGCACCCGGAGCTCCATTCATCTGAGACTGAGTGAGGAGCCAGGGAGGCATTTCTCACCAGGCCGCAGCTACAGGATGCATCTGGGGCTCTGGAGGTATGTCACCGGACTGAACGCCCTGATCTGTCATGAAGGGGCCGGGGGCTGCCACGCCACTGTCATCCTCACACACACACACACACACACACACACACACGCATGCATGCGCGCACACACACACACACACACACACACACACACACACACACACACACACATAGAGAGAGAGACACACACACACACACACACACACACACACACACACACACACACACACACACACATATCTGTGTGTGTG
>OOFB01035887.1:3539-16046 GCA_900323305.1 Trachyrincus murrayi
GATGTACACCAACTAGAGCCGCGGGGTCAGTGTCCGCTGCGTCCCGTAACGCGTCCGGCCACTTCCTCATCAATAACACGCGACGAGACGCTCGGCGCGCGCGCCCTCTGCAGCACGCGTGCTCTTGTCCCAGATCTCTCTCACACACACAGACACACACTCAGATCCAGATAGAATGCGTGCGTGGAGTGACTGTCCGTGATTCAGTCGCGACAGTGTGTGTGTGTGTGTGTGTGTGTGTGTGTGTGTGCATGCGTGTGCGTGTACATCGACTGCGTGGCCGATCACGTGACCCGAGTCTTATTTATAGCTCCAGTGGATGGAAACATACAGTCCCCTACGTCATAGGCCTTGAAGAACGACTAAATAAACAAGGAAACGACTGACCACTACATACACCCCCATCCCTGTAACATAACGAAGTTATGTTAACGAACTGAACAGGAAAACACAGAAACGATTCCCATAACAAACCCAGGTTGCGTGAACTCGACGTTTACATCCTCGGTCTGTCGCCACCAGCAAAAGAAAGAGGCGGGGTAGACAAGTTATGAATGTTCATAACTTGCCTATTCATTTTAGAGCATAATAAAGCGATGGATGCGGATTCGACCAAGGTCTCCATCTCCATCATTGTCTCTCCTAGCGAGGATGAGGTAACTTATTATTATTTCCATCCACGTGTGCAGACTGGCGCACCTGAACCTCCACGAACATGCCACTAGAGGGCGACACGATGACGGTATTTTTCAATTACTGGCCAAAGCGAAACAACAGAATCCCAATAGCAGCAAGAGTCATAATAGGGAGAGTTATTGGTTAGTTATTCAATGACACATGAAAAAATACACAATACAAGGCAGTCTGTCAAAAAGGCTTTTATTTTGAAGGGATAATGCTATGATACAGAACAGTAGCAACCACATTCAAAGAGTCTAAAAAATAAACTAAAACACACACACACAAACTATACAGGTAGGCAAAAAATGTATTTGTTCCAGTCAGTCTCCAACAGCGAGAATGTTTCATCAGAGTTGGTACATTCCAAATGAATCAGGAAGAATCCACTGGACCTGCAAACACACACACACAAGAGGTTTATGCCCCTGTCAGACAGACAGGATAAAAGACAGAGACAGACAGGTAGAGAGACAGACACACAGAAAGACAGGTAAACAGAGACAGACAGGCAGACAGACAGAAAGGTAGACAGACAGGCAGACAGACAGACAGACAGAGAGAGAGATGGACAGACAGACATATAGAGACAAACAGAAATGTAGACAGACAGATGGACATATTTTACAACCTTGTGTTTGAGTCATCTGCACCTCCTCCTCTCCTCTGTTCTCTCCATCCGGCCCTCCCTTCCTCCTCTCCTCCTCTAGCCTCCACCTCTGCTCCTCCTCCCTCTCCCTCTCCTGGAGTAGTGAGTGGAGGTAGGCCTGGCTCAGCACCTCCTCCCCCTCCCCCAGCAGGAAGGAGTTCTTAAAGCGACAGTACAACATGGACGCCTTGTCCATCACAGTCCGGCACGCTCTGTAGTAGCGCATCTACAATACATGGAAATATACATGAATATATATACAAATATATATCTACAATACGTAGATATATATATATATACACACAAATGTATACGTAGAAATATATACATATCTATCTAAATATCTTGTCTTTGTGTACCTTCCTGAGTGTAGACACCAGCTCACTGTGCTTCTGAACGTGTCGTGACGTCACATACAGCATGCTGAGCTGGTCCAGTGCAGACACACACCTGGACACATCCTACACACACACACACACACACACACACACACACACACACACACACACACACACACACACACACACACACACACACACACAATGAAAGAATGAAATTACAGACAGACACCTAGGGACAACCTGCAGACAGAGAGAGAGAGAGACCGACTTACAGGGCTGTCTGACTTGAGGGCGATGCGCAGGTCTCCATGGATACGGTGCAGCGTGGAGTCCAGCAGTGTTCCTCTGCACTCCACAACACTCTGCTGCTCAACTACATTACCCAGCATGCCTTGTTCCTCCACTCCTTCCTCCTCCTCCTCCTTCTTCTCCTCCATAAGGGTTAGTCTTCTCTTCCTCTGTGGTGCCTTCACCTCCTCTCTCCCCTCCTCCTCCTCCTCACCCCCTACCTCTCTCTTTCTCCTACTCCTCCTCCGCTCTTCGTGTGGTTCAGACTCATGTTTCCCTGCTGGGCTCCACCTCCTGCCTCTTCCTCTCCCTCTCCTCCCTCCTCTCCTCCCTCTGATGCCTGGTCTCTCCTCCTTCCCCTCTTTCCTCTCCTCCCTCTTCTCCTTCCTCGTCTCCTCCAGAGTGTGTGTCCTGTCTCCTACAGGTGTGAAACGCCTCCTTCCTCTGCCGCGTACTGATTGGCTCTGTGTGGCAGTCTCCGCACTGTTCCTCTGAAGCTGTCTCATCCTCTGACCCAACCTGCTCCACCTGGAGGAAACATGACATCATCACTACATCATCACTACATCATCACTACATCATCCCCTGTTGTGAAAGTGTGTGTGTATATGTTATGGGAATCTATCTAGCCCCAGTTTGGACAGAAAATATATAGGAAATATATAACTTGATTTACATTCGGAATTTAATGTCTACGGAGGGAATGTAATTGTGGTGTGAAGGGGGCGTGGCTTGGCGACGGGGGGGGGGGAGGCCCAATTGCGGGGATCGAAGCAGTGTGTGTGTTTTACTCCCCCCCCACAGTGAGACTGGGTTCAGATAGGACCCGGTAGTACTGTAGCACGAGGCTTGCTACAGTAATGTAGTGCATTCATAGATTCACACACATGAGATATAGTATGGAGTCCATGTCTATGGAGGGAATGTCATTTCTTACGTGGTGTCCTTCCTTCTCCCTCCTCTTCCTCTCCTGGTGGTCATCAGACCCCGCAGAGAACGCAGGACATTCTCTCTCCTGACCGCGAGACGCTGCTGCCGCTACACACACACACAGACACACACACACTTTACACACCATCTCTGAGGCGACAAGGGCACAAGGGAAGGAGACAAGGCAAGGAGACAAGTAGTGGAAGGAGCACTCACCTCCTGGTCCTCTTCAACGATGCACTTCTCTGTCTCCTCGGTCAGCTCTCCTCTCCCAACCTCCTTCTCCCCTTCCTTCTTCTCTCCTTCCTCCTGTTCCCCGTCTCTCTTCCTCTTCCTTGTGTGAGTACCACCAGTACTACTAGAACCACCGGTACCATCAGACTGGGGAGTTGAAGTGGTGAAACTGCGCGTGCGTCGGACTTGAGGTTCAGTAGCGTCTTCAGTGACAGGTGGAGCTGTCGGGGTGGTCGTCTCTCTAGGTGTGGGGGCTGTCATGGCTTTAGGTTGTGGTGTTTGGTCTGCAGTCTGATCAGCTGTAGTCTGACCAGGTATGGAGCTGCTAGCAGGTTTAGCTGGGGTGGCTTTGGTAGTTTTAGCTGTGTTAGCATCATGTTTAGTTAATGGAGCAGAGCTCCTTGTAGCTTTAGCTAGGCTTGGTTGGCTAGCATTAGCATCTGTTAAAGGAGCAGCGCTACTTGTAGCTTTAGCTAGGCTTGGTTGGCTAGCGTTAGCTGTGGTAGCATCGGTTAATGGAGTAGAGCTCCTTGTAGCTTTAGCTAGGCTTGGTTGGCTAGCATTAGCTGTGGTAGCATCGGTAAAAGGAGTAGAGCTCCTTGTAGCTTTAGCTAGGCTTGGTTGGCTAGCATTAGCTGTGGTAGCATCGGTTAAAGGAGTAGAGCTCCTTGTAGCTTTAGCTAGGCTTGGTTGGCTAGCGTTAGCTGTGGTAGCATCGGTTAACAAAGTAGAGCTCCTTGTAGCTTTAGCTAGGCTTGGTTGGCTAGCATTAGCTGTGGTAGCATCGGTTAACGGAGCAGAGCTCCTTGTAACTTTAGGGCTTGATTGGCCTGTTTTAGCATTGGTGGCATTAGGTAAATGAGTAGAGATGGTAGCGGGTTTAGCTGGCGTTGCTATGCTGGTGTTGCCATCAACAGCAGCATTAGTTAATTGAGTAGAGCTCCTAGTGACTTTAGATGGGCATGGTTGGCTAGTGTTAGCATCAGTTAACGAAGTAGAGCTCCTTGTAGCTTTAGCTAGGCTTGGTTGGCTTGTGTTAGCATCAGTTAACGGCGTAAAGCTCCTTGTAGCTTTAGCCAGGCTTGATTGGCTAATGTTAGCCATGGTAGCATCAATTAATGGGACAGAGCACCTTTTGGCTTTAGCTAGACTTGGTTGGCTAATGCTAGCCGTGGTAGCATCAGTTAACGGGGCAGAGCTCCTTGTAGATATAGCTGAGCTTGGTTGGCTAGCGTTAGCTGTGGTAGCATTGGTTAAAGGAGTAGAGCTCTTTGTAGCTTTAGCTGAGCTTGTTTGGCTAGCGTTAGCTGTGGTAGCATTGGTTGAAAGAGTATAGCTCCGAGTGACTTTAGCTGGGCTTGGCTGGCTAGTTTTAGCAGTGGTAGCATCAGTTAGGGTCTCAGAGATGCTAGCAGGTTTGGCTGGCATGACTTTCATGGCTTTAGCGGCAGTAGGCTCTGTTAGAGAGCTGCTAGCATGTTTCAAACTGCGCGTGCGTCTGACTTGAGGTTCAGTAGCTTCTTCAGTGACAGATGGAGCTGTTGGGGTGGTTGTCTCTCTAGGTGTGGGGGCTGTCATGGCTTTAGGTTGTGGTGTTTGTTTTGCAGTCTGGTCAGCTGTTTCATCAGTGCCAGGTATGGAGTTGCAAACAGGTTCAGCTGGCGTGGGTTTGGTAGTTTTAGCAGGAGGGTTAACAGAAGCAGACCCACTAGCAGGTTCAGCTGAGCTTCGTAGTGGACGCCTGACCCTCTGATGAGGGCTTTTCAGTGGGGCAGGATCCTTCTCTGGGGGAACTGGAGAGGAATGTGTCTTTACCGGTGACTGAGGAGAGAAGACAAAGCAGACAGACGTACAGAGAGACAGACATACAGAGAGACAGACGTATAGTAATAGTTTTATTATTATTTTAACTTTGTTTCCCATGGCAATAAAGCTAGTGGGAAACAGAGAGATGGACAGACAGACAGACAGACAGAGAGAGAGAGAGAGAGAGAGAGAGAGAGAGAGAGAGAGAGGTACCTTGTGTTTACTTCCAACTCCTGGTGTGTTCTGGATCTCCAACATGCCCTCAGAGAATCCTCGGATCCGGACCCGACTGCCGTACCTGCCCTGATTCCCCACATAAGGAACCACCTTGTCCCGCAGAACCAGACCACTGGACCAGGGAGGGAGAGGGAGAGTTTTCAAGTCAACTTTATTTTTTATTCTTTACTAAATGACATGTCCGAGGGAGACATAATCTTAATTTCACATACAGTAACAACTCATGTAAACTCACATTTGGTGGGTCCCGAAGAAGAACACGGACATCATTTTCTTCCTGACATCGTTACTGCAAACCTGCATGCACACACACGGTAGTCAAGTAATTTCCACTGTAATACTGTGTGTGTGTGTGTGTGTGTGTGTGTGTGTGTGTGTGTGTGTGTGTTACCCGAGCAGGCCAGTGGGGAAAGCCCCTCATCTTGGCAAAGACGAGGTCTCCGGGTTTGAATGCTCCTTCGGCCATGGCTGCTGGTCAGGTACAAACCGTCCACAGCCTGACTTATCACATACACACATTAAATTATATACATGTTTATCATACATTAGTCATGAAACGACATAATGGACATGGGCACAATGTAAAGGATGGGTTGGCACAGTTGGTAGGGTTACACTATGTTACGTAATTATACAATAAATACAATACATATTTAGTTGAGTTCACTATCCTGTTAATACCATGTTGATTTAGCTACGGAGCTAGATCATATATCATCAATATAACAAAAGGTTTCCTGATCCATCACAACAACGGCCAGTGTTAACGCTTGTATGCATGTTGTGAGTTTCACTATTACCACCACTACTACTTTCATTTCCGCACATATCGATGCTCATTGTTTACACACATACACCGAGGGCACTGCCGAAACGCTGTGCGAAATATAAACGGATTTGGTTGCAGCATAACGGGACGAAGAAGCCTCAATGCACACCTATAAAATTACCTATATTCCAGGGGAAATGCGTTTTAAAATCCTAAAATAAGCACGCCGTGTGGATGTTAATCCGTCAGTGATGCTAACTGGCTAGCACAGTGCGCCGCCATGTTGCGTTGGCCCCCGTCACGTGACCAACAGAATGGCGGGTCGATATTGATGATGCTGTATTCAAGGGGGACTATGGGACTAATCTAATCCCACTATTTAGACTTGTAAATACAGTTCACGCCAACATCCATCTGGTCATTAGAGCTAAGAATTCGGCATATTTCGGAAAGGTCCGATATATTTTATTATACATTCATGGATATATCCAAACAGGTGGTAAATGATAATAACCCCCACATAACGTGAACGCACCATGGTCCAGAGCAAATAACGTGAACGCGCCATGGTCCAGGTCAATTAAAAGGACTACCCTCCTAATTGGCCTACATAGATAGATTAAATTAAATAATCCTTTAAAAACAATGAAGTGAACCCTGTGTGTTTTCAGTCTACATATGTGGGATACCTGCACAATAATCTGCATACATTGTCATCACATTTCACAACTCAATTCTTCCTTTATTCAGCAACAGCATATACGCATTTCCATTTAACCATATCATGGGTTATTTCACAGACATGGGCCAACGGCCAATGTTCTCCTTAGAAATTTGCTGTTGGTTGATTAACTAGCTTATCGTCTCGGACGGTAAGACCTTCATCAGGAATCCATCATCAGCCACTTTACAGCTTGGTACAAACCAGCAACGACCCGGACCTTTCTGATGTCCCTCAAAGTCCTTGAGGTCCTGAACCTTCAAGAGAAGAGCTCAAAAGAAGTTCTCCAGGATCCATCTTCAAACCTCAATCGCTGTCACTCTCACTCTCGTCTTCTTCTTCTTCTTCTCCGTCCTCCTTCTTCTCCGGTTCTTCCACCAGTCCAGAGAAGAAGTCGTTTCCGCCCAGCGCTTTCTTACTGAGGGACGCGAGGCGGCCATCTTTCTTCTTGCGCTTGCGGTAGTCGTTCACCGTCATGGCAGGAAGCTTAGAGATGTCCCAGAACTTGATGAGCTGGTCGTGGCCGCAGCTGGCCAGGAAGTGGACATCTCTGGACTTGGCGATCTGCTCTATGGGCTCTCCGATGTGCTGACCCAGACAGCCGATGACGCGGTTAGGCATCACATTGATTGCCCTGAGAATCACAAACATCACATGATATTTAGCTAGCACACCGCTAAATGTGAGCATGATCAATGGAAAGAAGGAGATTTTTTATCAAGCGTAACACTAAACGTGAGCGTCGTGTGGACTGACTACTGGCCTCCAGGCTCTACTGACCGTATGTAGCCATCCATGGAGGCGGTGCACATGATGCTGTCCGTCACGGGCACGATGCAGTCCACCGACTCGGCCTTCACGGCAAAGCGGTCGCTGGTGGCGCCGAAGCCGTTCCAGTTGAAGATGTAGATGGTTCCCTCGCTGGAGCCACACACCACCTTCTTCCCCCTCTTCATCACCGCGACGGAGGTCAAGTCCCCGCTCTGAAACTCTGACAGCAGCTCGAAGCGCCGCCGCTTGAGATTGAACACACCCATGGTGCCATCACCGCTGCAACAACAGACGCCAGATTAGCCTTGGATAACCAGTATTACGACAGTTACTTACATTGAGTAGCATTAGCTAGCTAACCTGGCAGTGAGTGTATTAGGTAGCATTAGCTTGGCACCCTGGTGGTGAGTATATTGCTGTAGCATTAGCTAGATAGCCTGGCGGTAGTACCTGGCGGTTAGTAAGATTCTCTTAGCCTGGTCCACAGCTATACTGCTGATGTAGTCCTCATGCTGTTTCAGGTCCATGAATGCTGAGCCCTTCCTAAGGTCCCACACCTGCAAGAGGAAAACATCAAGTCTAGAATCAAAACATACAGATCTTTCACATAACACAGTACGACTGCTAAAGCTCAGGTAAAACAATGCATCGCTCACCACTGAATGCACATCCTAGCCTAGAAGACCACTTTAACTCACTAACAGCTGATGGATGGCAATGGCATTTTGGCAAGTTACACTTAAAAGTATAGCTTGCAAATCCTACCTACGGCACCTTTACGTTGAGGTATTAAGTTATGGTTGAGTTTAGGCATTAGGTGATGAGACATAGGGGGTAGTCCGCGTGTTTTGGTAAAAGCCTGACTTCAAACATACCGGATTGTTGTAGAACTGACAGTATGCCACGCAAATACTGTCAGTTCTCCATGCATCTAGGTCAGGGTTAGGTAGTACAGTTAGGGCTATAGTATATTAGGGCTGTACTATATAGGTCTCTATAGTACCTTGACGGTACCTCCATCGTCCCCGGTGGCCAGGATGTTCTCGTCCACCACCAGCAGCGTGTTGATGGGTCCACTGTGCGCCTTCTGGATGCGCGTCACCAGCCTGCCCACCTCCACGTCCATGATGTGCACACACCTGTCCTTGGAGACGCTGAACAGCTTCTCCCCGTCGCCGGAGAAGGCTATCTCTCGGCACGACTTCAGGTGGTGGCCGGAGGACCACAGCTCCTTGTTCTCGCCCTCCGTGCACGAGTAGGAATAGGCGTAGATGTCCCCGTCGAGGTCGCCAAAGGCCAGGATGTCTCGGCTGGGGTGAAACGCCAATGTGTTCGAGATGGCCTCCAGTTTGATGTCCTCCGGCGTTTCCCGGATTCTTGGTTCTTGCGTTTCGGCTTCATCCTCTTCGTCTGTGTTTTCCGTAGTAGTGTTGTTGTTGTCTGTGGTATTTCCCGTTGTTTGTGTACAATGTTCCGCTAAATCTGAGTTCTCAACGTGCTCTATGAGGGCCGCCATGATGTTGTTCCTCCTCCTCTTCTTCGATGAGCGTTATGGTCGTCTTGTATGGTGTGTAGCGCCCCCCTGTGGACTCATGTCTTAATGTCAGTTAGTTGAGACATTGTTGATTACATGAGTGTTTTACTGCCACTGTGAACGCTCCGACGGAGCAGCAGGGCGTCAAAATAAGCAAGGCACTAACACTGCAGGGTTAGGGGTTCTATTCCCTGTGTAGCTCAGTAGGTAGAGCAAGGCACTACCACTGCAGGGTTAGGGGTTCTATTCCCTGTGTAGCTCAGTAGGTAGAGCAAGGCACTGCAGGGTTAGGGGTTTTATTCCCTGTGTAGCTCAGTAGGTAGAGCAAGACACTAACACTGCAGGGTTAGAGGTTATATTCCCTGTGTAGCTCAGTAGGTAGAGCAAGGCACTACCACTGCAGGGTTAGGGGTTCTATTCCCTGTTTACAGTAAACATGTAACTGAACTAATTACCTTGGGGTGTAAAGTTCCCAATATCAAATTATTAACATAGCAAATTATTTAAAAAAAAAATGTCATTTTAAGTTTTCATTCTTTCTACATTTTTCTACATAGTCTTTTACTTAAATTTCGGAGTTCGAACATTCGGATCACTGATTGGTGGGAAACGGAGAGAGGTCCCGCCTACATTACGTTCGGACCACTGATTGGTTGTTAACGGAGCGGTCCCGTCCACTGTACGTCCAGCGTGCGGAAACTGAAGACGGCGTCAGATTCGAAACGGATTTTCAATCAAACGTCACAGTAAGTGTTTCTACTTTGTGTCCCACGAACTACAGTGATATATCACTCATCCTGTGATCAGTCATCTCCTAGGCTTTTATTTAGACGTGACACGTGGCTTGTGTTGGCAAAATGTCCGCTTGATCTCACCATAGTTCTTTGTTGTGATGGCATCGCTGGCATGGTAACCAGTGGCTCTATGTATGAGTGACAGTGTTTTGATCTAGTATTAATTATGCAATATAAAATCTAAATCTAAATATTTGTGTAATGGTGTGTGTACGTTTTAATTTAGAAAGATATGATTCCAGTGTTGCCCACGCCGTATGTTATTACGGAGCAACAGAGCACTTGTTATAATAGTGTACTAAACATGCATAACACACTAGGGACAGGACTCGGGTCGTTACAGTACGGCATGTGTTCATCTCTGTAGGTCATGTCGACACAACCAGAGGACCGCGGACGTGAAGGGGCCCAGAAAGACCTGCGGCCATCCCAGGCAACAAGGTCTACTCATTTACATGTCTACTCATTTACATCTCTACTCATTTACATGTCTACTCATTTAAATCTCTAGTCTTTAAAATCTCTACTCATTTAAATCCCTAGCCTTTAAATATCTACTCATTTCAATCTCTACTCATTTAAATATCTAGTATTTAAATATCTACTAATTTAAATATATATTAATTCAAACTGGTATATACAGACTGGTATATACAGACTGGTGTATAACTTGAAGTTGTCTGTATTCAGCTTAAAGGAGCTGAAGCAGAGAGGAGAGGAGAGGAGGAGAGCAGGACACAGTCAAGAGGAAGAGGAGGAGAATGTTGGTGGAGGAGGAGGAGGAGGAGAAGAAGCAGAACGTTGGGGGGAGAAGAGATGGAGAGTACAACAGCTGGAGAGAGACAAGCTGGAGATTATCGCTGCCCACAACCACGAGGTCACACACACACACACACACACACACTCACACTCACACTCACATGCTACACACTCACTCATACAGATGGGGGATGTGATGGGGATGGGGTAGTGATGAGAGTGGGGGTGTAGGTGTCAGGGCTGCGGGCGGAGCTGGAGAGAGGAGAGGTGTCATGGAGATGGGGTAGTGATGAGGGTGGGGGTGTAGGTGTCAGGGCTGCAGGCGGTGGTGACCGGGCTGCGGGCGGAGCTGGAGAGAGGAGAGGTGGAGCGACAGAGCCTGGAGTACCAGCTGGCCCTGAGTCACCAACAGACGGACAGAGAGACGGACCGCATCACCACCCTCGCCACGCACAACCACACACTGAGGGGTGGGTCACGCACGCACACACGCCACCGCGGCATCACTTCAACGCCTTGAATAGCGCGCGCCTCAACGTGAAAGTGTGTGTGTGTGTGTGTGTGTAGAGCATGTACTGCAGCTGGAACAGAGGGTGTCTGAGGTGGAGGGGTGCCTGCGTGCCAGAGAGCAGGACCAGCATGCATTGCGACAGGAAATTAGTGAAGCTGAACGTCTGGTGCAGAAGGCAGAGATGCAAAACCACCGGCTGACCCAAGAGACCCAGCAGCTACACACACTGCTGGAGGTAACTAACACACACACACACATACACACACACTGCTGGAGGTAACACACACACACTCTGCTGGAGGTAACACACATACACACAAATTGTTTGTAAGATTGCGATTGTAATTGTCTGTGTGCGCGTGTGTGTGTGTGTGTGTGTGTGTGTGTCTCCAGGACAAGGAGGGGGCGTTGCAGGAGGTGAAGAGGAGGATGGAGGAGGTGGGGAGAGAAAGAGAGAAGGAGAACGATGCCCTCAGGGAGCTGACCGGCAAACTACACCTCCTGCAGGGGAGAGAGGAGGAGTGCAGGAGACAAGAGGAGGTAGGGAAGGAGAGAGAGTCTGTATGTGTGTATGTCTCTCTCTCTCTCTCTCTCTCTCTCTCTCTCTCTCTCTCTCTCTCTCTCTCTCTCTCTCTCTCTCTCTCTCTCTGTATGGTCTCTCTCTGTGTGTCTCTCTCTCTCTCTCTCTCTCTCTCTCTCTCTCTCTCTCTTTCTCTCTCTCTCTCTCTCTCTCTCTCTCTCTCTCTCTCGCTCTCTCTCTCTCTCTCTCTCTGTAGCAGTGGATGCTGAGGATCAGGTGTGTGGAGTCCAGCATGGAGGCAGAGAGAGCTGCCCACATAGAGGCTAAGGTACACACACACACATAGATTAGGGGTGAAATGGTGCATGTATTCGTATTGAACACACTGAGAACCGAACAATACATGAATCATGAATGAATGATGAATTGTAGCTAGTAAAAAATAAATAAATAAATGATTTAATCTAAAAAAATAATGTATAGACATAAACCAATGGCATAAATACCATTATAATAATACATGAAAAATGTTCAGGCATTTAGTTTGTCGATGTATCGAAACCGCACCGAACCATGACACCACCATACCGAACCGCGAGTATGTGTGTATGTACGTGTATGTATAATATAATATAATATATAATATAATGTCTGTAGGTGCGTGTCCAGGCCCTGGAGGGTGCAGCTGCAGTAGCCAGGTCTGGCCAACAGGAGGCGCTCAGTGACCTGCAGCTGCTCAGGTCTCAGTTCAGAGAGGTGGAGCGAGCCATCAACACCACACACACAGTGGAGACGTACGACCTGTCTGTCTGTCTGCCTGCCTGTCTGTCTGTCAATAGAATGACGACTATTTTCAGTGTTTACATGAGGCAAATTGTGTGTGTGTGTGTGTGTGTGTGTGTGTGTAGGTTAGAGAAGCAGTACCAGCTGTTTAAATCTGATCTGAGCGTTGCCTTGGAAACGGA
>OOFB01035890.1:0-10000 GCA_900323305.1 Trachyrincus murrayi
GAACTGCAGGGGGCTACCCAGATAAACAAAAAGTCAAGCACAAGCCCATCTCTCTACTGTAGTTACTCACAGTTGGCCTACATCCATTTTAATGTGTCCAAAAGCATAGGGCCAGGGTACCCCCTCCCTCCCTCCCCTAACAACATGCTTAGGGTACTGGTACAAAGTCACACTATTGTTTTATATGTATAAAGGCCTCTGTATGTGAAGTCAACTAAATGGGTCTGAGTCTGAGATTAATTGAGAGGCGCCAGTAGCGACCAGTCATTAGTCTAATGTCCATGTCTATGGTAAATTATTTCAGTAGTGGAAGTCTATCAGCGGTTGTGTCGTCAGTTTATCTTCGCTGTCGTCTCGTTTAACTGTGCGTGTGTGTGCGTGCGTGTGTGTGCGTGTGTGTGTGTGTGTGTCTGAAACTGTTTACTTCTTCATTCGTCAGAGTGGGACTCTTGCCTGTCAACGCGGGCTCCTCCTCCACAGCTGGCTTACTTCATTAGGGGCCATCAGCTGAACTCTGGTGCAGTGTCAGTGTGTCTGACTTCTCCTGCTTCCTCATTTCCTCTTCCCCTCCTCCTCCCCCCACTCTCTCTCTCTCTCTCTCTCTCTCTCTCTCTCTCTCTCTCTCTCTCTCTTCATGCCATTCCTCACTCTGTCACCATACCTCAATCTTCCACCTTTTTTTTTTCTTTTTTCTTCTAAATGTACCCTTGCCCTTGCTGTCTTCCGTCTCTTATCCTTGTCAATTCCAGACCACTGCTTCAATTATCTCTCAAGTTTCTATCAACTCCAATGATTAATGCAGCAACCTTAAACTCTGCTTAACCAAGTGTTGGCCAAGGTTTTTTTTTTTATGTCTCCATTTATTTTTATTTATTTTTTGTACGTGACGGCTTTGTTGTTAAGGTTACCTCTCATCAAATCCTGAATTCCAAGGCCCTATCCATGGACGTACACTGTAAAAATGTTCACCTTCGTTAAGCTTCAAACGTTATAAATTAATTATTATAAATATTCAAGTTGACTCAAATTAATTTGTGGAACTTATATATTTTTAAGTCAACACAACCACTTTCTATTCATTGTTTTATGTTGAACTCATTTCTATATTTTATATTCAGAATTTCTGACGCGTTATACTTAAATTGATCAATACATGACAAAGATTGGTTTCTCGTATACGTTTCATTGCGCCCCCTTTCCCGAGCCCCTGAACATGCATACGGCATAACAAGCCCCTACGTCACCACGTGATAATTGGCTGATCGTTCACAGGTGAGACACTACCTAATTAGCACCAAGGTGGTCCCTTTCCTTGTAAGTTAGTTTGTGTTCTTCTCGCTTTTTCAATTTGTATTTTATTTGTGCATTATTTCAATGTTTGCATAATATAATTGCTAACGTTGCGTCGACGAAAAGGGACAAGTTTATCGACGATACGTCGTGAAAAAAACCCCGAAACAACTGAACTTCGGAAACACGGACGAACGGTGAGCTACCGTCGACTTTGTCAAAAGGGTAATACAATACGCCAAGTGTATGCAACATTTCGTTAAACCCCCAAAAAAACACAGGCTAATTGTTGTTATTGGTGTTCCCCCGGGGCCAGACAAGTCTGCAGTGGAGGAAACGTGAAGGAGACAAGGTGATGAAGAAGGTGATGAAGAAGGTGGTGGCCAGGAGACTCTCCGGGGACGTGGTCACTGGAGCAGCTGCACCCCCACTTTGTATTACCTTGGGGGAGCAAACGTGTAGAAAAGCAAGATATAGGTCTGTAAATAACGGTGGGCAGGTATAGGCGGTGTTGTGCATTGAACACGCTCATATTTCTGGTGAACGGCGACATTTTGCTAAATAGTGAACGTGAACGTGAGCGGCGTTAACTCTCGCGAGAGAAAAAACTAATTGAAAGACAAATTGAAATGCACGTACATGCATGTGATTATTAGGTATGGGTGTTTGGCCTTCATAAATTAAGTTAATGTTGGCTTTTCTAAGCCTAATGATGAGTGTCCCACATTTCAAAGTGAGCTGTCCCACATTATCAACTGCAGGTAGTGTTTTAGTTTTAGTTTTGGTACAAGGAACATTAATATCTGTGGCATATCTACTCTGTATGATGTATATTTTCTTCAGATTTGATTAAAAAAAAACATCTCGGGGATTTCAGAAATACATCAGATGTTGGTGTAATGTATTGAGTTGTTATCCAAATGTGTTTCAGAAGAGAAAATCGCAAAAAGTGTCCCACATATCTTTGATTATTCGTGTTAATAAATTGTTATAATGTTTATGGGGGGGGGGAACAGAGTTCGATACAACTTGATATTAGCCATTTGGCTGACATTTTGGAAGGTGGAACATTGGACACGGATGAGTAGACTTAATTTCGTGTATGTTTTTGTCATCTAATTCTCAATCTACTGTAATGTATTTGCAGCCAGAAAACATGAATAAAAGAAAGCCTGTGAAGTACAGGAGGAGACCCGAGAGTTACAGGTAATGGAAATATCAAGTCAGTTCAAAAGTGTAGATAAACAAATTCAAACATTAAGTCTTCATATCATATTCTCTCTCTCAATGAGTTTCCTGATGCATTCAAACCTCTTTACACTAGTGGTCTAAGATAATACATTCAAGCCATTTCAGTGTATTCATAAGCGTGTTGCCCTCCTTAACGTAGAACGAAGTGACTACAAACTCAGGAAGGAGGAAGACACACAAGAGTCACAGGTAATGGACATATCAGTCAGTTCAAACATGTTGGACCAGTGAATATTCAGACGAACTAACACCAACTTTCATACTAAGCACCATGAGCTGTTCATGATCTCGCTCAACTAAAGGCCTTGACATACCCATACAATTATGTGTTAGTATTAATAGTTGTCTATTATACTGCAATATAAATTGAGCTTTAAAGTGAAAAGAGCGGCTTTATTGGTCAAAATGAAATGCTCTAAATTAATTTAATTGCCACTTAAAGGTGTACTTTTAATGGAAATAGCTCAGCCATAGCGCCCCTTGCTTGTCAATAGCTAATCTTCAATAGCTGATCTAGCTAATCTCCCCACTTTCGACTCTAACTCTGCGCCCATGGTAAATCCCTACTCATTGCCTGGGCCGGCGTTTCCTTTGTTTATTTCTGTGTGTAACAACGTCCCAGTGTTTCTTTTGATGTTTGACTTCGCCACAGTGACGTTCAGATGTCACGAGATGAACACGTCTGAAGTGTTTGGAAACAGACAGCCGTTTGCTTACATTCTTTCATCGGATCGACTTCCCCTGGTTTCGTTGGCGAGGCGCTCTCTACGACTTGTTTATGGGCATGTTGATTTTGTATGTGTGTGTGTGGGGGGGCAAAATAGACAGTTTTTTCAAAATAGATTGTTTTTTTCGTGATTAACTCCCTTTGTGTTAGTTCAAAAGGATGTGCTGAGTCCAGCCACAGTCCCTAACCACATTATATATACACACGTTGCCCTGGTAGCACTGCTTCTGATGTCAGTGATATATATGGGCCTTGTACTTGAAGCAGAACCTGTGGTTTTCTGTCAGGAGGGGAGTGTGAAATGAGGAAGCCCACAGTAAGTTCACAGGAGATTGATCCGTCGTGTCTCTGTGTCTGATGCCGTTCTCATAACTTTTAGTTAAAATGTTAATACACACCATCGCACACTTACGTGTGATGTCACGTTACTTGTGATGTCACGGTACGTGTGATGTCACATTATGGGACAGTATGAAAATCCCCTTTTTTGCCTAGCCGTTTTGATTGTCGTCGTGTGTATTTGTTCGAGTGAGTAAGCGCGGCTGGTTCGCTGTGTGTTTATATGCTTATCATGAGGCTAGTTCTGATCAACCCGTGATGCAAACTGGGTATGGAAAAAAGTGGAACAGCTGAATGTTGAAGTTGAAAAAGCTGTGATGAGTAGTAGCCTACCTATAGCCTACCTATCCTAAAAGGAACACCACTTGTCCATTGGTTTGCATTGTAGATGACTCCCTCTATAGGTTGAACACATGCTATTGCATGCTTAGCCTCTTAGGGTTATGGTTAAAACCATGTTAAAACCATTGAATGGTCATGGAATCCCAAATATGGTCGCGCTGTAGCAGATGTAGTAATTTGTTGGGGTTCAGAATAACCTGACACTTTTTTAGATGCAATGTGGGCGCTTCTTCATGTTGCGGACATGAGATAACATAGAGGTGGAAGAGCCTTCCCCTTTCCAGAATGTTCTACTGTAGATGTCTCTTACTTTTGAGGTGCCCTTTATCTAGTGTGCTTTGTTTGGTGGCGGTAAGATGTTGGTGGAGGTGGAAGGGAAAACACATGATATATCGATATGGTAAGATATGGTTTACCTATTAATCACGGTTTGGTCTCGTAAAACAATGTCAATAAGTTGTGTGATATATGTTTAATGACTTATTATGAGGTACATAAAACCAGGTAGGAAGGCAGGAAAATTCGAGAATTAATTTGACGAGGTTCATGGTGGCATTTCACCGGTTCACCACTAGGTGGCGGTGATGTATAGTAATCAAACCCGGAGAGCCGACGTGCCAATCTCCCCAGCTTCCTCTGATGTGCCTCTCCTTTCACGTGAAACACAATCGCTGTAATGATTGCACGTCACTGCAAGGCTAGAGTTGTCATTTATTTCAATAAACAAGAACCTCTTGGAGGTAGTTGCCTTTTGTATTTTATATTTGTTATGTGGATGGATGCCTTGCCGTTCCGACCTGTATGTTCTAGCAAGTGTGTGTGTATTTATTTCTGTGTGCGTGCATCTGTGTGTGTGTGTGTGTCACGTTTGTGTGTGTGTGTGTGTGTGTGTGTGTGTTGCTGTCCTCAAAGTCGTAGTGACATGGGTCACCCGGGTCATCTGTTGCATGAATCAGTTTCAAGCAATCAGCGTTTTAATTTAGTTTCATGCTGATTAATTTCTTGGCACCTTTATGATAGACAAATGTCAGCTTACCTCACCTGCTGCAAACACGTCAATGTAATGTTCCCCCCCCGTTCCCGTCGTAAAGTGCTGGATGACACGGATTAAAATCATTTGAGGACAAGGGGAAGGAAAGAAACACACACTTGAACTTTGAAACATTTGATCAAATGAATAAACACTCTTAACTTCGGCCAAAGCCATTACTATGGGCACGTGTGACACATGGCTGCCACCTACCTACATGGACTGTTGCTGTCTTTTCAATGCCACCCTTCCATGTTGTTGTGATAAGCAGGGCTCCATGCAGTAGCTTACACACACATACACACACACACACACACACACACACACACATCTTGGCGCGTGCCTCTTAATGTCGCCGCCTCCGTCTCCCTGGAAACCATTCCAGCGGGCGTGCTGCCTCTCGCAGGCGGCCCATCGTGGTTTCAGGTGGAAATGCGAGTCTGTAGCGAGCCAGTGGTAGAGTGAAGGAAGTAGAAGAAGATATATGTGCATATGTATATGTATATATGTAGTGGAGAGAGAGAGAGAGAGAGAGATAGAGAGAGAGAGAGAAGCGTGGTTGCAGATGCTTATGAAGTATGTAGGCTTAACAGCATTTAGAGCAAAGGATTAGCACTGGCTTCTCTGCCTCGGGCCCTTCTCATGTCTGACTGGGTGGCCTCTTTCTCTCTGTACATTTCTCTCTGTTATGAGTGTATGTGTGCGCAGAGGGCTATAAGCAGAGAGCATCTAAATGTTTACTGTTAATATCGTTTTATGACTACCCTTATGAAATTTTCATTGGCTTTCGTTAAAGGTTAATATGTTGTGGTGCATTGCCTTTTGTGCCACGCTCCACTCGTGTGTGTGTGTCTGTGTGTGTGTGGTCGTTGTCCGCGTCTTGTCATGTGTTTGTTGCGTTGCTAACTAGTAAGCACTCGCGTGTCTGTCGTTCCACGGTAGTACCGTTTTTGTGACGTTAATTTGCATAAATCTTCAGCCACACAACATACGTCCTCGCTCCCATTATGCATACACACATCTGTTTATAGTTTAATTCCTGTCGGCGTCATTCCTTTTTTACTTTAATACAACAAATCGATCCACTTTGTTTGTTGAAAATGTGTGTTGAGTTGCGTCGTCACTACCATTTAAATCCAGAGATCACAATTTATAATGGACTAGTTTGAATGGGGAACTTTAGCAGGAGTCAAACCTCCATACTTTTAATACTGTCCCACTGAGTAAAGTGCAGGCTACTGCCCGGGAGCCCTGCTGCAGACCAGCAAACAGCTGGTCGTCTGCGATTGGCATGTTTGATGCTGAGGGGCGGATTCACCTTACCTCTAATACCTGTTTATTATGCAGCCCTTTTCGGATGTAGTGTTGTCGCATGACTACCAGAATATAATCCCGACACCTCATTTACATTTATGTGTGTGTGTGGGGGGGGGGTACAGGCTTTTTGTTGCTGTGTAGTAAAGATGGCATTTGAGTGACATTGTGCAAGCAGCTGCACTATTCTCAAACGGAAGTATTCAAATTTCGGCTTCCTACCCCGTTCTACTCGTGTGTTGTTGTTGGTTTTTTTGTTGCTCTGTTAAAAATGATTTCCCTCGCAACACAGCGCTTGAGGTTTTATGTTCTGCCAAAGCCCATTGGATCGACGACAATACAGCGGCGTTGGGTTTACCACGGCGTCGGGTGTTGCCCGTGGTTGTGTTGAACGACGTTTGGTGGTTTAAAACCGCGTGTTAAGGAGTGAGCTGTTTGCGGCAGTATGTATACCATGCTTCCCTTTTTTTTAGACGAATATTGAATATCAGTTGTTGTTTTTAAGGTGGCCTGGTGCCTGCTGAACCAAACCACTATTATTTCAAAATGTAATGCTGTGAAAGAATCCCATCGCGTGCCCTGAATATATCGATTGCAGAAGGAACCGTGTAATCACGTGTGTCATAAAAAGGACAAAATAAACGACATCGTTTTCATTAAGCCTCTCTACGTTTTAACAGCACATTTTATTTAGACTATCCTGTAATGTTCTCAGCTGGCTTCAGCCCCAGGGTAATGTATTTTCCTGTGCAGTGCACTGTTGTGCATGTGTGCGTGTGTGTGTGTGTGTGTGTGTTTGTACATTGAATAAGAGCCAGTTATCATTATTTTTATTATTATTTCTGGGCATTGAATTACATGCTATGTGATGTGATCACTGTGATCTAATTACAAAAATAGTGCTATTCATTTGTTCCATAAATGGGGTGGGTGGGGTGAAGATGGAGCGGGGGGGGGGGGGGGGGGGGGGGGGGGGGGGGGGGGGGGGGGGGGGGGGGGGGGGGGGGGGGGGGTGAGAGAGTCCCATTATCTTGTCCTGTGCATTGTAATTATCGCTCTTGCTCTTTCCACACCGCTGCGCGTGTCTCCCCCCTCGCCATTGGAGTCGTGATTGACTGGCCCCCGCCGAAAGGCGCGGCGGCCATGGCGGTGAAAATAATAAATAAAGAAGCATCAGACGCACACGTCTCACATTATGAAGCGCTCTGCCGTTTGATCTCATCCACGCTCGTCTCCTTCTTCATGCCGTTCCTCCTCCTCCTCCTCCTCCTCCTCCTCCGCAGATCTGTTCCTTTCTTTCGTTCTCTCTTCCGTTCTTTCTTTGTTTGTTCTTCGTTTATTGTTTCGTTCTCTCTTTCGTTCGCTTGTTCGTTCATTTTCTCTTTTTCGTACGTTCTTTCTTTCTTTCGTTCTTTCTTTCTGTGTGTGTTGTCTCCTCGCGTGCTGGGGGAGGGAGGGGGGAGGGGAGGGGGAGGGGGGAGGGTGGCAGCCAGATGACAGGATAAACGTGTAAGAAAGAATCGACATGGCGAATACATGGATGGTTGAGGGGGGCGGGGGGACGGGATTCAGTGTCCTGTGATGCCGCGCACGGTTCAATATAATTACAGTTTATGTTCACTTTCATGCATGGATGGGCTGATGGGCAACGCTAGCCGGGCTACCGTAAGGATCTGTGACTTTGAGACGTGGGGAGGCACGCTGACTCGTGACCTCGGTACGTCGTACGTACGTTCCTCCCTGCGCTCGGCTCCTCGCCGTGCCCAGAACCGGGCCGCGTTTTAGGAAATGCCCATCTCTGTTATTTTACTACGCTCTACGTTTGCGGGGCTTCGTCCACGCATTTTTTCTTCCCTGGGAAATATTGTCCTTGTGCGCGCGCGTGTGTGTGTGTGTGTGTGTGCGCATGTGTGCACGCCGAATGCTCTCGGCCGTAGCTAGACTGAAGCGCTGCTCTGCGACAGGCGTGAGTGATCCACCTTGTCAGCGTGGGGGAAGATCATCGGGCCCCTGAGAGGGCCATCGATTGAGCTGCTCACAGCCCCCATCTAGTAATGGATTGGATTTATTCCACTATGGATGAGACTCGCCACTCTCCCAGCATTGGTGTGTGAGTGTGTGTGTGTGCGTGTGTGTGTGTGTGTGTGTGTGTGTGTGTGTGTGTGTACATGCACACAGATGGACGGACACGCAGGCTTACACACAGCTGTAGCACTGTCTTTTGTACAGCAGTCACTTAAAAAAAAGTCACGCAGGCACACACACACACACACACACACACACACACACACCACAATCCTAAAACTTGTGTGTGACATTCAGTAGACAGGTGGGACATTTGCGATCAAACACGATGATGTATTGTCAGTAGTAGCATGGGGAACTATGGAGAAAAAGAAAAAAAATAACACGAGGCAAAAGGGAAAAAAATATATTTTTGATAAATATTGGAACAGTCTCTTGGCATCCATCTTCAGCAGTGAAAGATGAGCATCTTCAAAAAGAAAACGAAAAACCCCAAGTACAGGATGTCCTTTTGACGTGGAAGACGCGTAGCGGCCGCGTCTATCTCTGAATGTTCTCGCGGCTAGTCGCTTGCCTCTCTCGCTGCGCACAGCAAACACTGAAGCAAATCATCACGTCGTCGTCGTCGTCGTCTGGAAAGCCATTTGGGCGTCTTGAGGGCCATTACCGTGACGCCGGGTAAACAGATTGAGAGATCCAAACACGCCTCCTCAACACTTTTTAAACGGGCAATGCATCACCAATAATGTACTATCCAAAGATCAGCATAGTTAAAGAGAACTAATTAGACTAATCTTTTTTTCGCCAGAAGGTCTACCTATAATGGTTACCATCTATTCGTGTGTAATGTTTCTGAGAACGCTTTGCCGGAGATCCATCTTTCCCCAAGCCCCGGGGCCGTGTGTGTGTGTGTGTGTGTGTGAGAATGGGGGCATAAACGTATAATGTGATGACAGTTTGAGTTGTTCCACAGACACAAACAACAACAATGATCATTAACGGGCAAATGACGCTCGGCTTCCCGAAAACTTATTCGTCAAACTCCCAAAAGACTCGTCAAGTAGCGAGATCCTTTTCTTAACCCTAAACACTCCCTCTGTCACCTCTCTCCTCCCTGGTGCGTTTGACACGCAAACAAAACAAACCATGTTCATGAAGGGTATCTGGTACCCGGGTATGGGGGGGGGGGGGGGGGGGGGGGGGGGGGGGGGGGGGGGGGGGGGTACAGATGGCGGTGATCAGATGTGCGGCCCCCCCGGGTTCAGAACCTCCACCGCCCTCGCTAATGAGGCCAGGCCGCCTGCAGCATCTGTGCGGTCATCTCGGTCACGTCGTCGTGGGGGGGAACGTCACGCGTCGTCGGGGGGGCCTACCGACCGAAGTCACTGCCGCCGCCATCGCCCCTAGGTCTTGCGGATCTTCTTCTTGCCCGTGGACCCGGCGGAAGAAGAAAAAGAGGTCTGCGTGCGTTCAACCCGCTAAAAGCCTGAGTTGCAAAAAACTAAAAACCATAACTATGTTGTGTCCTTCCTACCCCCTGTGCTTTAAAAAGAAAAATGAAAACACATTTGTATATGTTTATTAGTCTGTTTGTGAGCATTTCGTCACGTATTTAGTATGTTGAAAACGTAAAAATGATTAAGTGGGGCAATTAAGCAATTCTTAATTCAGTGAGAACTGGA
>OOFB01035891.1:5000-7500 GCA_900323305.1 Trachyrincus murrayi
GAATTGATGGATGGGTGATGGAGCATGCATGGAAATCCCTGCTGTAAATGAATAAGCATGGCTTTGCGTGTGGATAGCAGACTAATAAAAGCGGTCGGCCATTCAAAAGGACACGCATCCAAGGATCGGAGTGAGAAGAGAGCAAAGCTGATAGAAGCCACTATTCCTACAACAAAGGTAGGACCAACACGTTCGGCATCCTCAAAACAGATCGGTTATTTCATTGAGGACATATATGATGACATGCATTGACATCTAGACGTGTGGGATGGAAGTACTGTATGCACCAGGTATTTATGTTATGTTGTGTTTTCATGTTACAGGATGTGGAAGAACATACTGCTCTTTCTTAGCATTTCAGGTCAGATGCGTGTGTGTGTGTGTTGTGTGTGTGTGTATTGTGTGTTCCCGCTGGGGGTACCCATGCTGAGATTGCACTGTAATACATTGTGTATTTGTTTCTGCTGTGACAGCTTCCCCTGCAGGGCTCCTGGGACACCACGCCTCTCCCATCACCAAACTCTACCACTACGTGGATCAGAAGATGACCTGGGCCGATGCTCAGCAACACTGCAGGGTTCGCTTTGATGACCTCGCCACCGTGGACAACCTAGAGGAACTCCAGCAGCTGCAAGAGTCCAGAGACGGGTTTATTTATGACATTGACAAGATGTGGATCGGACTTCACGATGACCTCACCAGATGGCAGTGGTCCCACGGCAACCGAGACTACAAGATGGGCCGACGACACTATGGCAATTGGTCGCCGGGTAAACCGGACTTCATCAACGCCAAAGAGAACTGCACAACGATGACCACGGGCCACGGCCAGTGGGATGACGCTGCGTGCAACCTGCCACGCAGTGCAGTCTGCGTTAATGGTGGGCTGCATGTATATTTGTTACATCCAACTGGTTGTCGTGGACCTAGGTCGCCCCATCCCTTTATCCATGCGATCAAATCGAAAAACCAAGTTAACAGAGTATCGTTATGTTTTAACAGTACTCGTGAAGATGATTATATTAATGATCATCTATTGGTATTAGAAGTACAGATATTTTAAAAAAAAATTCAAAACTAATTAAATAATATAGACTGAGAAATACAGTTAATCTGATATAATATCCAATGTGTACTTTCATTTTTCTGTTTTAGATGACGGCAACCACATCTATGTCCCAAAGCAAAAGACGTGGTACGAGGCGAGGGAATACTGCCGGTCTCGTTACACTGACCTGGCCAGCGTGAGTGACGAGACTGAGAACGGCAAAATCTTTGCACTGCTTGAATCAGACGCATGGATCGGCCTCCACAGACGTCCATGGTCCCACTGGTCCGACGGGAGTAGAGCCACTTACTGGAATTGGCTCGAGAGCCAACCAGACAACTTCAGAGACGTGCAGCATTGTGTTCTTGTGGAGGTCACCTCAGGGGGGTTCATTGATGCAAGATGTGACAAGCTGTTTAACTTCGCCTGCCAGCGGCGGGTGAAAGTTGAACAACGCTCAACCTTCAGGTTAAGAATTAGCTCTGAGGCCGACATGATGGATCCTCAAGTTCAACGCCAGGTTCTGGAACAGGTTGGTAGGTTGAGTTTGGTTAGAGTTTGGTTAGAGTTTGCAGTTGGTGACATAAGCTAACTGGTTAGCAGTGGTCATTTTGGGCCATTCACTTGCGGCAAAAATATAGATATCATATTTGTTTACTCTTTGTCATACTTAAAGTATGTTTACGCTTTTTGATTGCAGCTTTTGGTGCTCTCCTTGCAGTTTGGTTTAGAATTTAAGATTTACTTTAGATTACTTTATGAGGAATTTAGAAACGATTAAAATCACAATTGTGCTAAAACATGTAAAACACTAGTAAGAAATAACCCTTGCAGACCTATCAACAAACGTCTCTCTCCACCAGCTCTATGCCAACCTGGCCAAGGAGGGCGTGACTGGCGTGAAACTCAACTGGGTGCTGAAGGACTGGCCGGACCAGCGGAGTAAGAAATGAGGAGTTACGTCTCTGCATATGATCTCTGTGTTCTTGAGTTTGTGTTCTTGTGTAATTACATTTAGCCGTTTTTGTTTTCGCTTTTATCTAAAGCAACTTACAAGTTAGGCAGGTAAGAAATGTATAGAGTTTTAAATATGTAATATATGTGTCCCAACAACAGGGCCTATGTGTGTTACCCTGATGTTACCATGATGACAATTTAAATGTTTTTCCACTTGTTTCTGCACTACAATATAGTGCAAACTGAAATACATGACACAAATAAATAGTGATGTAGCTGTTTTATGGTATTTATAAGTGCATAAATACATTTCATACATTTTCCTAATCCATTGATAAACATAAGGAAACATATAGACACAGAATATGTGCGGTAGAGTGTATATTGTACATTTTGCATTCATGTTATCATTTTATTCCGGTTCCACCGAATCCTGATAAAATGTCCTCCTTTTTGGTGGTTTGTAAATGGCCCCGCTAGCAGCCGACCACCCGC
>OOFB01035894.1:0-12395 GCA_900323305.1 Trachyrincus murrayi
TCACGTCCCTCGTCACTACCGCTTCCCGTGCTATCCTTTGTTGATACTCCGGTAGCAGGAAAATGGCGGCATGGTCTGACTTGCCGAACGGCGGGAGAGAGACAGCCTTGTAGCCTCTCTCGAACGGCGTGTAGCAGTTCTCTCCCCTCTGGTAGCACACGTGATGTGCTGGTGAAAGTTCGGCATGACTTTTTTTAGGTTGGCCCTATTAAAGTCCCCAGCCACCACCATAGCCGCGTCGGGATGCTTGTCCTGGTGCCGACATAACACATCGTGTAGGTCCGATAGCGCTATGTCGGTGTCCGCGTGCGGTGGAATGTAGACGGCCGTGGCGATGACCGAGCTGAACTCCCGGGGAAGGTAGAATGGACGGCATGAGATCGTCAGGTGTTCCAGGTTCGACGAGCAGGAACGAGAAAGAGTCTTAATGTCCTTGGGGTTGCACCATTTGTTGTTGGTCATGAAGCAAACCCCTCCACCCTTAGATTTGCCAGACTCTTCCGTTCTATCCGCTCAGAAAACAGAGAAGGACTCGGTCGGGCATATGGCTCGATCCGGCACCAGCGGGGTCAGCCATGTTTCCATCAGACAAAAGACGTTGCAGTCCCTCATGTCCCGTTGGAATCTAATCCTCGCCCGAACATCATCCAACTTATTTTTCAGAGACTGGACGTTAGCAAGAAGGATGCTGGGCAGAGGTGGACGGTGGGCCTGAACTCTCAGTCTGTTCCGAATTCCACCGCGTTTTCCTTGGTGTTTTCTCTTCCGTCTCACCGGAGCGTCTCCACTGTTGTGGTTCGCTCGTACGATCTCCGCCGGCCACGCTGGGTCGATGGACAAAAACCCTTGTTTAACACAACAACAAAACAAAAAAACGCACAATCTCCGCAGAGCTACCACGACGGCGTCTGGACACAGCCGCGCCAGTTCTTTTCTGAACTTACTAAACTGTTGACATTCCTTAGTCCAACATGTCCTGCTATGGTTTTAACTGGTGACTTCAATATTTATGTGGACAATCCCAGTTCTAATTATGCAGTGGGCTGTGCTGGATTGTTTTAATCTTACCCAGCATGTCAAATTTGCCACCCATAAAAAGGGTCACACTTTAGACCTGGTCTGCACAAATGGCCTAGACATATCTAACGTTGTTGGCACACCTATGGGTATTTCTGACCATGAACTTATCAGATTTGAAAGTGCATCATTGCCTAGCTCTTCCAACAAGTGCACTATTGCATTTAGGAATACCAAAACATTGATCCTGTCCTGCTTTCTAACTCACTTTCAGGTTACTGTTGAGCACTACAATAGTGCGCTTATATCCCTACTGGACCAGTACGCCTACGTCTACTTAAAGCAAAAGGAAGACAACTTGAGAGACAATATAAATAACATGAAATGTAAATGTATGAACAGTATCAATTAATATACAGCAATGCCCTTAAAGATGCTAAATGCAAATATTATTCACAGGTCATTAATGATGGCTCTGGAAACCCTAGAAGACTGTTTACCACAATAAACAAACTCCTCAACCTTTTGAATTCTCCTGCCTCCTTCTCCACTGGGCAATGTGAAAAATGTCTAAATTATTTCATTAACAAGATAGTGTATTAGCAGTACTATCTGGTCTGCCCCAATTTCTGCCCCAGTAGAGCTGCCCTCTCTCAGCTCTCCACTCCAGTTTCTCTATAATCACAGTTGAGTGTCCTTAATATGGTTAGAAAAATGAGACCACTTGTACTCTTGATCCCTTCCCCACTCCTCTCTAACTAGTGAACTGAGACCGTTCATTCGTGAAGGATAAGCCAGTGAGCTGAGAATTTAGTTGGATAAAGATACCGTTTGCAAACTGAAAGCTACTTTAACAAAGTCCTACCCTACTATGTACAGCATGTATATTTTCGCGACACCTAATTATTAAATGAAATATTTGGTACTACTTCCTACTTCAAAACTTAAAGACATGAGAGGGAGGGAGAGGGGCGGGCTTGAGTGACTCAGTGGCTGTCACACACACACGCTCTGTTCAGTGAGTGTATCCTTATAGCTGTCCTCTTTTAAAAACAGTAACGTTGTGCGTGTGTGTGTGTGTGTGTGTGTGTGTGTCCATGCGCGCACGCAGCACTGCACACAGTAACGTTAAATGTTAGCCTATACATACAATATAATATAAATCTAGATATATGACATATATCAGTGAGTGAGTGAATCCCTGTGAACGAATCACGTTCGCTCGCTCAACTGAACTGAAATGAACGGATTGCTTGCTCAACTGAACTGAAATGAATGGATCGTTTCAGGAAGTGTTTCAGTTCAGTTCGTTCACCCAAAATATTTGTTATTTTGAACAAATTGTTTGCGAACGACACAAGACTAATTCTAATCTGGTTTCAGGGCACAGCAATGAGACTGCACTAGAGAGTTACTAATGAGACTGCACTAGAGAGTTACTAATGATCTCCTCATGTCAGCTGATACTAGAGCCACCAATATTCTGGTACTCTTGGACCTCAGTGCTGCCTTTGATACCGTCAGGCATAGTATTTTACTGGACCGGATGGAGAAGCTGTTGGGCTTAACTAGTACTGTGTTAACCTGGTTATAGGTTAACACAGTGTGTCTTACCTCACAAACCGCTCTCAAATTGTCCTCAATCGGCACCAGTCTGTCAGGGTGTTCCCCAGGGTTCTGTTCTAGGGCCTCTCCTGTTCAGCATCTATATGCTGCCCCTAGGGCACATTATTGGTTAGGGCACATTATTGCTCAAAAACTGAAGTTATTTTAATTGGTACCCCTTTATCTCTCTGTAATTCCAATCACTTCAGTCTCTCCATTGATAACATTCAGCTTCCTCACTCAGTTCAGGTGCACAACCTTGGAGTTGTATTTGGCAATCAACAATTGGCAATTTGGCATTCATTTGAAACCCACATCTCTTTTTATCACCTGCGCAATATTGCCATACTTAGGCCAATCCTTTCACTTCCGGACGCTGAAAAACTAGTTCACGCTTTCATAACCTCCAGGATAGATTACTTGAATGCCCTTTTTATGGTACCCACAAAGTCCCTTAAAAAGCTCCAGTATGTGCAAAATTGTGCTGCTCACATTCTCACACATACATCACCCCGCCAATACATCACTTCTGTGTTGTTCAAATTACACTGGCTCCCTGTTTCCTCATGCATTGACTCCATGAAATTCATACTCTTACATACAAAGCAGTTCACGGTACAGCTCCTGGCTATCTCCGGAATTTAATCAGGCCTTCCATACCCCCCTGCTCCCTCCGCTCTGCAAGCATCCTCTCTCTCACAGCCCCATTGTAAATTAAAGACCATGGGTGACTTCTGCTGTAGTGCCCCATGGCTGTGGAAGGCCTTGCCTGAGGTGCTGAGAAATGCCTACCCTTGACAGCTTTAAGAAACTTCTTAAAACACATCTCTTTAGGTCTACCTGTTGTATGTTCTGGCCATGTTCTTGCCTTCCTTTGCATGTATTGTTGAACTTACATGTTATTGTATGACCTAGTTTTATTGTATTCATCTATTTACTGTGTTAATGTATTTTATTGTGTTCCCTGTGTTTCTGTTCTATGATGTTATGATTGTAGTGCTTTGGGTAGAGAAAAGCGTGTTATAAATAAAATGTATTATTATTATTATTATTATTAGCCACACATGCAGAGATCATCAGTTCACCTTCACCATCTCACAAAGATATGGTAGAGGGCCGAACCCAAAAATCTCTTTTAGTTTTAGAGCAAAAGACATATTTCCACCATCCTTGTTGCTCATATTGTGATGATGTCTCTTCTTCTACTTTAATCTTGATTTCTTTACAGCAATACAACCATGGAGGCCTGACTCACAGTCTCCTCTGAACAGTTAATTGATGAGTCTGTTACGTGAGCTGTGTGAAGCATTTATTTTTGTATGTATGTGTATGTTTAAATTTTTTATGTACATACATATAATAATATTACATTTCAGTACTTACTTTATCTAGATCAGCTTTTGAATGCAAACAGAACTGTAAAGAGAGGATGAGAAGGGAAAACAGCTCTGAATCTGTGTGAGCTGAAACACTAGTCCCTAGTGACTTGGTCACAGACAAAGTGGGCTCCGCAACGTTAGATAGTAACTTAATTAGCGAGTTATTAAATTATAGTCCCAGGCAATTGAGATTCTGCCCTTCAGCTAATGCAATAATATTTTGCATTAATGTTTTTTTTATATTCCATTTTCTCCCACTGGCTAGCGCTCTGGCTATACTTGGTTCACTTATTTACAGACTGGTCAGACCTTTGTTTAGTTTTTTTTACAATAAAATTGCCTTTTTTAAATTAAATTATAATAAAACGGTTACGTTTCTTCCTTTTAAAAGCCCTGTCTAGCCTAATTGCTTTTTCATTCTCTAGTGTTGTGTAAGCTACCCCCATGTCCCCATGGTTTCATTAGATCTTGCATTCCAAGCATGTTACTTAATGTCTTTACATCGATTCTAGACATACATAAAGAAAGGAAAACGGCTCTGTAACAATCTTCCATGACAATTATAATAGACAAAGCTTTTGTCTATTTTCTCTTGCACGATATATAATATATAATTAACTTCATTACACTCCCTTTGCTACCAATACAGACTTTGTAAAGCACTTTATAACCTAAAGGTGCTACATAAATGTTATTCTGTGGAAATGGAAGAAAAGTGTTTTTTTCTTTGTTAATGTTTGTAAACATATTTTTGTTGTTGATGTTTTTTGTGACAAAATTAATACCTTGGCAGTGGTGACATTTTTGTCTGATATATAACTCTGTACTTGACTGTACTTGTTTTGATTGCTTGTCTAGTACACTTGACCCAGAAATGCCCATGTGTAGCAGAAAGTGTCAATAGAAACTGTTGCAGCCTGGACCCTGACATGCATTCACCACTTACAGCCAAAACACACCATGTTGACCAATTTAGCAGTCCACACAAGCTGTGACATGTCAAGTGTCCCCGGCGCCTTAAGGTGAGATGTGTGTGTTTTGGCCGTTGCCCTGTCGTGTGTCTTTTTTAGCTCTGGCTAAAAAATCTGGCTTGAAGCCTATTTTTCCTGCCTGCCGCATGCAAGAGATAACTGAATTCAGACAAAAATGAAACATAGAACTAGATCAGATTTACATTTAAATGAGTTCCCACAGAGATCTACATTGTGATAATTAATGACTTCATAGATATGTAACTTATAAGGGATAATGTTATGCTTAAACAGTGTTCCCCAATCATGAAAAGGCTGTTGGTGTGTAGATAGTAAGTGAGACTTAACAGCCTTTTCATTTTCTTGTGACCATAGCAAAATGCTTGAAATAAACAAGCACTAGTACAGCTGTGCTGGGGCCCATTAAACACTGACCCCATCGAACACATGCTATCGAGCCAATTCAGCCAAGTGAGTGGAGAACTTAACATCCCTCTGTGTGTGTTACAGGGTTATATCGCTGTAAGTCATGCAATAAAACAAACTCATGGGAACTTTTGGATTGTATTATTCATATTATTATGATTCATACTTATACTGTAGTGTTGAAATGCACAGAACTTAGTTCTTTGTTAGCAAGCCTAAAAAGAAAAGTGGAGCGCAAGAAATAAGAAATAAAACCAAAATAGGAGCAGGATGAGAGGCATTCAAAGGTGCCAAAATTAGATTGTTCCCTTCGATGACACCACCATCTCTTTTGACAGACACCACCCATTCAATAAGCCCAAGCCAGGACCGCAGTGGGACTCATTTTCCATGGTCCCCACCAGCCCATTTAGGGGCTGGATTTTGTTTTATATAACATTATATTATATAAAACATATAAAAAAAAAATATAAGAACCTAAATAATAAATACAATATAAAACCTCTGTTGTTCTTTTGAACCACAAAAAATCAAAATACTGGTATATAATCCCTGTTACAATCCCTACAACCTTTTAGTGTGTAAGGGTGTAACCGGGTATGAATAGTGGTGATATTGTAAATAATAACAAGAAGACCCCCATACCCACAACAACTCTTTCTCAAAGAAGTGGGGGATTGAGGGATTAAGAATTGAGGATCTCCACTCTACCTGTCCTGACTGAACTGCTAGGCTTCTGAGTGAATGGGTGAACTGGGCCTGGTGGCTCAGAGACTACACAACATGGACATTTCTTTCTTAGCTACATGTTTTGTTATGGGTATAATGGGTCAATACTCAAAATAGGACAGACGTCATGACTTTTCAGTGGTCTTGTTTCTTCAAATGCCTTAGTGTTTGCAGTGTGGGTGCAGTGGGTGCAGACAGTATTTTACTCTTTGCTAATAATCAAAAGTAAATGGTAAAGTAAGTTTAACCTAATGCCAGAAAGGCATATCCATGTGTGTGATTGATGTCCCGACACATTTAGCTTCATACTTCATTTGTCAATGGGCTTTGAGTCACCCATTGTGGGCTGGTGTCAAATTATTGTCTTGTCACCAATTTGGTTACGTCTTGCTCCAATGCCTTTTTTTCACCTTTTTCTGCTTTCTCTTTTTCTGCTCCATCTCTTAACATCTTATCAGCCCATGTAATCAGTCTGTCTCTCTGCTGTAAACTTGTAATTACATCAGATGAGGAATCTGGGTTCGACCAATTAGGGATTACGAGGGCCACTGTGTGTGTGTGTGTGTGTGTGTGTGTGAGGGAGAGAACGAACAGAGAGAGCAGACTGGGCTAGAAGTCAAACGCAGAGGAGCAAATATAGTGTTGAAAAATAAATCACAATAAAAATGAATACAAATGAAATGGTCACCGGCCCCAACAACCAGTGAGCCTTAGCGAATTGTTCCGACGCTCGCATTGCTCAGCTGAGGTGGAGTCTGGACCTCTGGAGGCAGGGCCCAGATGATGTCAGGCCTCCAGAGAGGCATGGGCCGCTGAGTCGTGTCGCTGTAGGGCAGCAGGGACATGTTCCCCATTGCTGCAGGCAGAATTGATGGATGTAGAGAAATGGAAGGTTAGCTATTCAACCGTGACCCACAGTGAAGCCAAACCATCACATGTACCAAATGATCACTGCGTTCCTCCTCTGCAAACGTCCATCACAGCCACAGTCATCAGGTGGCCCCTCTTGCCACGTCACAGAAACACCACCCTCAAAATTATAGTATAATATTAGTTCAAAGGAAAACAATTTGGGTTTGGTGACCATGAATGGTATACTTGAACCATACTTTTACACTTTTTAACATCAATCAAAATACCTTCATGGTCGGATCCAGAACTTTTTTTTTTTGCTGTAGCGGATCAACTGGGAATTTTAGCTCTTGACCGATCTCTGAAGGCAGATCAAAGCTAGACTTTGTGGTATGCTTTTATGTTGCAGAGGAAGGGTGACATGCTGGTGAAGGCAGAGTAGCATTGCTTTGCGTTGAGGAGAAATGTACAAATTTGATTTCCAGTTACTTTTGTGTTTAGTTTTTATAATTACTATTTATAGTCTTTTAGACTTAGACTTTTCTGGTTTGTTTGCCTAGTGTTACACCAAAAACAAAGTGTATTAGTAGTATGTATATACGTATATATTTAAAATTTTATATATTAATATATTATTTTATTTTTTTCAATTACATGTGTTTGTTACACCAATGTTTTTAGTGCAACAAGTACACTAACACACATGTATACAGCATACTCTCTGTGTGGTGTGTGTGTGTGTGTGTGTGTGTGTGTGTGTGTGTGTGTCACGGTCTCAGCCGTACCACCAGCTTCCCTATGTTCTCTCTCTCTGTGTGTGTGTGTGTGTGTGTGTGTGTGTGTGTGTGTGTATGTGTTGGTGGGCGTGGCTCCAGACTCCGCCTCCTCCCTGGCTCATCATCCACCTCCCGCTCACCTGCTCTGCCTCTCACACCTGCAATTAATCTACTCATCATCACACAGTATTTAAACCCCGGCTTCCCAACCACTCATCGCCAGATCGTACTGACGCTACTCTCGCTGTTACCTGCCTATTGGAGTACCTTACCTGTTGCCGATCTCCTGCCTGTCTGACTACCCCGCCTGTTGCCGATCTCCTGCCTGTCTGACTACCCCGCCTGTTGCCGATCTCCTGCCTGTCTGACTACCCCGCCTGTTGCCGATCTCCTGCCTGTCTGACTACCACGCCTGTTGCCGATCTCCTGCCTGTCTGACTACCACACATGTTGCCGATCTCCTGCCTGTGTGACTACCACGTCTGTCATCTGCCCTTGGGTCCAACATCAACACGATCGTCACAGTGTGTGTGTGTGTGTGTGTGTGTGTGTGTGTGTGTGTGTGTGTGTGTGTGTGTGTGTGTGTGTGTGTGTGTGTGTGTGTGTGTGTGTGTGTGTGTATATATACATACACTATATATACACTATATAAACATACACTATATATATACATATATTTATAAATAGTGTGTCCGGACCTTCTCAAGGTGACCTTCTGGAAACATTTTCCATCTCCTTTTTTTCCTGCTGTCAAATTGATGGGAATTAAACGCCACTACTTTGGTTGTGCTTGTCTCCTCTTTAATTGGCATTTGATATTCTGGGGCTGTCATTTTGACAGGAAGAACAAGAGGGTGCAGTTTAGTTCATCTCCTTTAAAAATGGAGGGTGAGCGTGTCACATTGACGGCTCTGTAATGTATTTTGGGTTGCAGAGACTCCTAAGTCACCCGCCAGTTAGCTCAGCCATATATATATATATACTCACCATGTGTAAGGGCAGACCCACCATAAGGGGTACACTCTGACTTAATTATGTCCAAAAGTCTTAATATTTCTGATATTGCTCTTTCTTTTCTGTGAAATGACTATTACTGCTAACATGCACATGTAACACATGTAACATGTAACCAGGTATTGGATACAACCTGGAGAAGTCCACACGTGTAACCAGGTATTATATACAACCTGTAGAAGTCCACACATGTAACCAGGTATTAGATACAACCTGTAGAAGTCCACACGTGTAACCAGGCATTAGATACAACCTGTAGAAGTTGCACATGTAACCAGGTATTAGATACAACCTGTAGAAGTTGCACATGTAACCAGGTATTAGATACAACCTGTAGAAGTTGCACATGTAACCAGGTATTAGATACAACCTGTAGAAGTTCCACATGTAACCAGGTATTAGATACAACCTGTAGAAGTCCACAAGTATTAGATACAACCTGTAGAAGTTGCACATGTAACCAGGTATTAGATACAACCTGTAGAAGTTGCACATGTAACCAGGTATTAGATACAACCTGTAGAAGTTGCACATGTAACCAGGTATTAGATACAACCTGTAGAAGTTGCACATGTAACCAGGTATTAGATACAACCTGTAGAAGTCCACACATGTAACCAGGTATTAGATACAACCTGTAGAAGTTGCACATGTAACCAGGCATTAGATACAACCTGTAGAAGTTGTTCGGGGTCTGGGATCACTTCACATACAAGTGCAAAGCCCCAGGTTTGAGTTTGAAGAACGGTAATAATTGTAAATAAGTTTATAGTAATTATAACCGTCTTACAGGCTGTTGGGATAAGTAGTAGCAGACTGCTATTACAAAAGTAATAATTTCAGACACATGACACAGGCATACCCGTGTTGTAACAATGACTTTAGCATTTATTGACTTTATGCTTGACACGCAACCACCAGACTTCTCGTTCTCATTTACGTTTCTAACACAGTAACGCACTTAGTAACTGGCTAAAACCATTAAGCATGAATTGCATTGTAATGAACAAATACAAACAAACATAAAATAACAAACACGTGTGATCCTATAATATTTACTTGGATTAGTCAGGGTTTCTGGACATGGGTGAAAGTATGACACAGGGACAGGTAGATCACGTTCAACTCTTTAGTAACTGTTACTTTCAAGACACTAGACAGGCCATAACACACAGGCACGTCTTCACCTCACCATGCGCTATTAGGCTATTAGGCTATATGAGAAACTATTCAGAAACTATTCCGATTATCAAATAAGCATGAATCTCTTATTGTGTATATGTATTTAGAAAACCTTAAATTTCGCTTCATAAAATAAATCTCAAACTAAAATAAATCTCATCTTACATTCTTCCCTCTCTTCAGCAGAAATGTCCTCATTTCAAAATTACTGAAACATTTAAATAAATCTCATCTTTAGCATTAGAAAAGTGGAAACTACTGCTCCACAACTGTAGTGTAAAATAAAGGCATGAAAGGCATATGTAAGAAGAAGGCGTATAACATTTCCTGCCTACAAGCCATAAATCAACTAGGCTATCTGAAATAAAGCAATAACACATCACTGGTTTCTGACAGACCGTAACCCTTGGAAATCGCATGAATCATAAAACAGAATGTGAAAGTAATTAAAAATACTCCATAGCACATTAACATTGTTGTCCAAATATTTATTTTTAAACATACAAGAACAAGTTCCTATTTTAGTTTTCCTCAAATAATGTCCATGAGCATCAGCGGATGAATGTCTATGTTTCCATGTGTCAGTAATGAATGAGTGTGATCAAAAAGTGAGAGAGCAAAAACAGTTTCTTCATTTGTAAGAAAAAAGGAAAGGTGTGTGTGTGTGTGTGTGTGTGTGTGTGTGTAAATATGGGAGGGAAACAGCCCATATCTGTAGGGGCAAAGGGGCAGGGGCAGTAGAGACAGTCAATTTCTGTAGTGGGTGGGGTGGGGTGCTTTACAGTAAAAGCCTTTGTGGTTTCTGAACAACTCTTCCTGAGCAAGTTGTGAGTGGGTCAGAGGATTGTGGTCTGACAGTCATCGCAAGTGGTATTAGACCGTTGGTCCTGTCCTGGCTGGACTCGAGGGAACTGTCCCGAAGGCCTCCGCAGCAGGGGAACAGAGCAGCGGGCAGGAGCAGAACACTGTCCAGTGTCAGGCGATACAAGGGGGGTGAACCTGACAATGCTGTATACCTGGGAAGAGTGTCTGTATTCTCTTGAGCTGAGGGCTCATTCACTTGCACTAGATTTGAAGGACCATTGACTGTGGAATACTGAAGTCTACAGATCAAATGAGGACTAACTTCAGCATTACCTTCAGCTTACCGAGTGGAAGGTATGACAGATATTTATTTGAGCTAGAATACACAGAAGAGGAAATCTTTTTTTTACTTGTACACTTTCAGCATCTCATTCAATGAATAAAGTAGGTTTATGGTGATGTTTATTCATGCAGTATTTCCTTTACTAAACTACCATTGTCAGAGTTTACTCATGTAGTATTAGCGAAACCGAACCACAGCAGGCTCACGAAGATTACAGTCTGGCATTTATACCGTGAAGACGAGGATTACAATGTCTACGGCAGCTACAGAAGACAGTACAGACCAGTCCATGATACGATACAAACCCACCGGCTGATGTGGAAGCGAGACCTGGCACAGGTCAACTGTTACAGACCATGGATATATTATAGTAAAGCAGACAGGATTGAAGGTCAGCAAATGTGTTTTAAATACTTTATTATTATTGAAATGCAAATACGGACATGCATATACTTTTATGTCATATGTTTGACTCCATTACAACTAACCACTGTTTTACAATGCTCAATAGTTACATGTGAAATGTTGTGGGGCCCCACAGGGAACTGTGCTCTCACCTTTCCTGTTCACCATGTACACCGCAGATTTCCGGCACCACTCGAAGTCCTGCCACGTGCAGACGACACTGCAGTGGTGGGTCTTATCATTGATGATGACGATGTGGAGTACAGGGGCGTCAATGACTCCTTTGGTGAGTGGTGTGGGCGTAACCACATGCAGCTCAACATCACCAAGACAAAGGAGCTGGTGGTGGACTTCCGCAGGAAGGAAGCTACCCCCACACCCATTTCCATCAAGGGGGTGACCGTGGACATTGTTCAGGACTACAAATACCTTGGAGTTCACCTGGACAACAAACTAGACTGGGCCAAGAACACTGAGGCTGTGTACAAGAAGGGCCAGAGCCGACTCTACTTCCTGCGGAGGCTCCGGTCCTTCAATGTCTGTAACACCATGCTGAGGATGTTCTACCAGTCGGTTGTAGCCAGTGTGATCTTCTATGGTGTCGCGTGCTGGGGTAGTAGGTTGAGGTCAGCAGATGCCAACAGGATCAGTAGGATCGTCAGGAAGGCTGGCTCTGTCCTGGGGGTCCAACTGGACTCCTTGCTGGTGGTGTCTGAGAGGAGGATGCTGCGCAAACTGCGTAGTATCATGGACAACAACTCCCACCCTCTCCACCAGGTGCTGACCTCATACCGTAGCACCTTCAGCAACAGACTCATCCCACCCAGGTGCACCACAGAACGCCACAGGAAGTCCTTTCTTCCTGTGGCCATCAGACTATTTAATGCAGCTA
>OOFB01035909.1:0-31668 GCA_900323305.1 Trachyrincus murrayi
AAAACTAACTCGAATAAGAAACCTAACCCTAAAACCACAAAATCAAACCCTAAAATCGAACCCTAGTAAGAAGCCTAACTCTAGCACCAAACCCTAAAATCGAACCCTAAACCTAAAAACAGACCCTAGATTGAGATATTGAACCTAAAACCAACACCTAGAAGGAGAAATTAAACTCTAAAACTAACTCGAATAAGAAACCTAACCCTAAAACCACAAAATCAAACCCTAAAATCGAACCTAGTAGGAAACCTAACCCTAGCACCAAACCCTAAAATCGAACCCTAAACCTAAAAACAGACCCTAGATTGAGATATTGAACCTAAAACCAACTCCTAGAAGGAGAAATTAAACTCTAAAACTAACTCGAATAGGAAACCTAACCCTAGAACCAAAACCTAAAATCGAACCATAAGCCAAAAACCAGACCCTAGATTGAGATATTAAGCCTAAAACCAACTCCTAAAAGGAGAAATTAAACTCTAAAACGAACTCGAATAAGAAACCTAACCCTAAAACCACAAAATCAAACCCTAAAATCGAACCCTAATAGGAAACCTAGCCCTAAAACCAAACCCAAAAATCAAACCCTAAACCTAAAACCAGACCCTCGATGGAGATATTAAACCTAAAACCAAATCCTAGGAGAAATTAACCCCTAAAACGAACCCTAATAAGAAACCTAACCCTTAAAACACAAAAAAAACTAAAATCGAACCCTAATTGGAAACCTAACCCTATAACCAAACTCTAAAATCGAACCCTAAACCTAAAACCAGACCATAGATGAAGAAATTAAACCCTAAAACAAGCTTTAATAGGAAACCTAACCCTAAAACCAAAAACCAAACCCTAATGTCGAACCCTGATAGGAAACTCTAACCCTAAAACCAAACCATAGGAGAAACCAACACCTAAACCAAACCCTAGAAGGAGAAACCAAACCCTAAAATCGATCCCTAGGAGAATCCAAACCCTAGAAGTAGAAATCAAACCCTAAATTCGAGAAACCAACCCCTAAAACCAAACCCTAGAAGTATAAACCAAACTTTAAGCTTTAAGCTTAATTAGACTCCTAGGAGAAACCAAACCCTAAAATCGACCCCTAAACCAAACCCTAAACCATCGACCCCTAATAGGAAACCCTAACCCCAGAACCAAAAACCAAACCCTAATAGGAAACCCTAACCCTAAAACCGAACCCTAGAATGAGAAGCCAAACCCAAAAATCCACCCCAATAGGAAACCCTAACCCTAGAAGCAAAAACCAACCCTAAAACCTTACCTGAACACACACAGAACCCCTAACACACAAGAGGAAACCCTAACACACACACACACACACACACACACACACACACACACAGACACACACCATCTAGATGAGGCTGGCATATATGCAACTCCTATAATATCCACCTTTCTCCCTAAGTTACATATTTGCTGAATTTACAATAACTACTTCGTTGTCATAACAATTACATCTATCGTGTCTAAAAACATTTGTACCATTAACGTTTAAAAAAAGGATTTCAAAAGAGTTGGAGGATGCGGGCATCGATCCCGCTACTTCTCGCATGCTAAGCGAGCGCTCTACCATTTGAGCTAATCCCCCGGCTTCCAAATACGGATGATTTAAGGAACATGATCTTATCAAAACAACATCGTGTACTGAACTTATTTATTTGATGTATTATTTTAGACAACATATCATATTAGATGATAGAGTTAAGACAAGAATTACAAATCTACTGCCTTTTTTTTTTTTTTACAAGAAAAGACAACCCATAAACCGGGGAAAAAGTCAGCAAAGCTTTTGATTCAATGCTGCCCCCTAGGGTAGTTTTGGGAAATGCACACATGTTCATTCATTCGGACATACAACATTTGAACGTTAGTTGCAATGTATATACTAGGCCTATGCGTAGGTCTACATATGAACCAGTTGGAACCATTACCAAGTTGACATAAAAGTCCACAAAACGTATTTTTTTATTTATTTCACAATTATTTATTTACTGAAAACTCAAAAGATGAGTGTTTTGAAAACATTTACACAGCCAATGAATATGAGTTACAGAGTAAATGTCGGTCGGTTTATAAATCAGCAGGCGTGCGTGTAAGGGCGGTTTAGCTTTAGATGGTAATGACGACCAGCATCATTCTGAACTGGTCACAGACCCCATAATACTGATTTTAGTATAGATTTTAACCCACCCACATGGCAAAGTAAAAGTAGAAAGACAGTTGGTTTTGAAGTATTGACATGCCATAATGTGCCATATAGCAATGTGTTCTTGTCAATTTATTCTCAATTCAGTCTACCATGTGTTTTCGTTTTTAACATGTTTCTACTGTTAAATACAACAATAACTATCGCGCATTGTGGAACATAAGCATCTCAAAGCTAAATAAATGTACAAAATATATCAACTCATTCACAATCAACTGTCTAACATTCTCATCATGCTCAAGATATTGCCGATCAAGAATAAATACTTAGCTTGTTGATCGTGTGCCTTTACTGCTTGTTGTACCTTCAGTGTTTCTTCACGTCATGAATCCACCATATAAAATAAACCAAAGACTCAAATGCTGTACTTTGACTGAAACACAAATCATAATAAAACCACAAAGGGTTTCAGTGTTTCATGTACACGTATGTACATTAGGTGTGCACCGAACGCTGCTACAATAGGTTTGTAGCAATTTCATTGACTGAAATACAAGTTAAATAAACAGGAAAACAATGAGTGAATTAATGATTAAATAACTATTCATGATTAAACTAGTTTTAGTGGAGCAAAGGTAGCTTCCTGTGCTTTACAGCGGAAATAAAATCAAATAGAATACAACTGCTCACATAAAAAGGCAAATAAAATGCATCCATAATGAACGCCAACGTTGTGCTCTGGTAAAATTAAATGTGTTTGTATTTACAGGTTTAAATGCGCTGTATACCGTCACAACATCCATTGCATTCCTTGCCTTGGCTCAATATTCAGCGTTGCTCATGCTAACGTTACAGAGATATGTCTTGTTATTGATGTTGCTGTAGCTACTGAGTCTGGGGCTGGTGTGACTGGCTAGGGGGTGATAGGGGTGGTGTAGGTCTGCAAATTATAAACAAATTATACCATGAAGGTAGGGGTCAACCGATACATCTTAATTTCGTTTGCAGAAATTTCAATCTTAATCTTTAGTCATTTTGGATAAAAGGGTGAAGTAGACGCTTTCCAAAGTGACTTACAGTGTACATTTATGTGAGTAGGTAGGGGTTAGGGCATCAAAAGTTGTTTTATAAAAGTGTCATCGGTTGAACCCTAGCGTGTATGAAGATCATTTCAAGGGAAGGTTTTTTTTAAAAGAACACATCAGAAATTGGAACAAAGAAGGGGTATGTGTGGTGTGACACAGAGGTTGGGTGTGTGTGTGTGTGTGTGTGTGGGGGGGGGGGGGTGTATGTGTGTGTGTGTGTGTGTGTGTGTGTGTGTGCGTGTCGTATTCAGTATTCGTCCTGGTCCAGGTGAGCTTTTGGGTCCAGCTCCTCATCCTCTGGCGGTGCGAAGCCATCCTGACACAGAGAGAGAGGAAGACACAAGTGAGAGTGTGAACCCACCCAGGGAACACTATTCTGTGGAGAGAGTGTGAACCCACCCAGGGAACACTATTCTGTGGAGAGAGTGTGAACCCACCCAGGGAACACTATTCTCTATGATCCATTCACAATTTCTAGCTTTCTTTCTAACTCGGTTTGCCAAAAAAAACATCATAACAAATGTAGATATTACAAAGTAAAAGGAGGTTAAGTCAGATGTGATTTAAATGTTTGTAATACAGTGTATAGACTGTACCTGTGTAATACAGGCGTGTGTGTGTGTGTCTATAAGTATATAGAGAAGACTGTATCGTATTTATCATACGCATCATACGTATCTTACGTATCGTACACATACGTATCATACGTATTGTATGTATCATACGTATCGTATGTATTATGATATAATTATGACCGTGTACTAAGCTAAAACAGTAATGTTATAATGTTCGAATACAAAACGAATGAAGGATACTTCGTTCATTCGAATATTTGGGGCCTATTTTTAACAGAATGTAAGGATTTATTTTATAATAACTTTTTTTTAACCATTTAACTGATAGTGTTAATCGGTCAAAAATTATGTTGTCGGTTAACGGTTAAATGGTTAATTGTTAACATCCCTATATCGTACGTACGTATTGTACGTATCGTACGTACCATACATATCGTACGATATGGTATGTACGATACCGTATCATACGATGCATACATATCATACGATATGGTATGTACGATACCGTACCATACGATGCATACATATCGTACGATATGGTATGTACGATACCGTATCATACGATGCATACATATCGTATGTATTGATACGCAACAGAGGTAAGATACGTACGATACGTATGTATCGTACGTATCCTACCTCTGTTGCGTAGAGAATGTTGATGATCTTGGACAGGGTGGTGTTGCTCTCGCTTTCGTGCTCCTGGCAGATGAGCTCGATGTCCCGAAGTTTACTGAAGTAGAAGTCTCTCTCCTTCTCCAGGCCGTCCACAGTGAGCTTCAACTCCATTAGCTGCACACACACACACACACACACACACACAAACGCATAAACACACATGCATATATACACACACACACACACACACACACACACACACACCAACGTACATAAAAACACACAGATTTAAGGAAAATTCAATGTATACAATCCTAATCCAAATCAATCTTAATCCCAAAAAAAAAACATATTGAATTATTTTTTATAGGCGTCTATAAAGGAAGGGTTATTGAACCTGAATAATTCATGATAATGTTTGTACCTTTCAACATGTTGGCAACAAAAGTATCATGGGATGGTTTTATCGATACTGTCAATATAGTTTTCATCGTCCTTGTCAACAGCTGTGGTAGGATAATATATTACAGTGCAATTCTCTTGCATTCCCTTCCCCCAAAGAGAGGAAACGCAGAAAAACAGAGATATGGAAATGGAAAAGACATTAGAAGCTCTCTTGACATTTTCTTTTGTCTCGCAGATACCCTTATCCTGAGTGACTCACAACTGTCAAAAAGAGAGCGATGGCCTGTGATGAAACATAAGATACATAAAGGGCAACATTAGGAGAATAGCTTTTGTCCACTGTTAGATGATGTGCACCACAATAAGTGCTAGAAACTCTGAATGTTACCAGCTAAAATGTTATATATATTTGTTTGTTCGTATTACCTAGCACTTGATTATCATAAACAAGAATAGGACTCAAATGCAGACTTGAGAGACTGAGGTACGTTTTAAGCGTTGAAGACTAAAGTCAGAATCAGGTGTAAAACAGGCAGAAAGGCTGGTAGCAGATATTCAAGGCAGATATTCAAAATAAGAAATAAACTGTGCTTCCCAATGTTTGTGTCGGTGTATGTCTATTTTGGGACATTTCTCTATATTTCTGTTGTTTGACTTACATTTTGTTTTCCTTCAGTTGAAATTCCTACCTGCTGATTTAGCTCCAGGACCTCCGCGTCGCTGGCCCCGTTCCTCGACAGAGATGGGTTCTTCCTCGTGGCCGGGGCGGTGTGTTGGACGCGCTGTGGTGTGGGCATGTTCTTGGGGATCGTAGGAGACGTTCTCTGAGGTCCTGGTCGGTAGCCAGAGAGGGTAGGGTACAATCCGTGTTTGAATGAAGAGTACTCATGCTACGTTTACATTAGCTTGTGTAGCAGTTTAGGCAGCTGATGTAGCACATCCTTTAGGGCTGATATATATAAAAGCGGAGCATGTTATGTTTCTGATATCGCTATATTTTTTTTGGACGTGCTGCGCATTAAAGTCGGGATTAACGCCAACAGTTTGGCATGATCAGTTGGCAAAATATATATAATGTGAATATAAATGAGAATTTGACCAAATATCAACCAGATTTAGAATCCGAAATTTCACGAATGTGTGTATATTTTGACAAACTGATCGGCACCGAAACAACGCAAGCTCTGTTTTCAATGTGTGCAAAGAAAACAAAAAACCAACATGCGGACACACATTATAACGATCAGGAGGAGACCCTGTCCTCCTGCGACATGAAACTAACTAGCATCTGGTCAATGATGTACTGGAGCTCAAATTAGAAAGGCTGCTCTGATTTTAACCTTGAAGCTGAAGGCGAAGCAAAAAAAAGAAGCTTTTACAAAGAAATAGCAAGGCTGTTAGGACTGCAGACATGTTCTGTAAGACTCAAACAACTAGCCGCATTACCAGTCCAACAATCAGGGGTTTTGAAAAGCAACAAGTTTGCGATCACGGTGCAGCTGAGAGCATCTCCAATCATCGTCAACTAAATGTTGGTGTAGCTTGTGTATCAAATAAACAAGGATTGTGTATCAAATAAACAAGGTATAGCCATTGCAGTAACCCCTATCTCACCACAGATGGTGCTGTTGCCCCACTTACATTCAAATGTCCAGTTACTCTTTAATATCGGATTCCACGAAGCACTGACCAAACTTCAGTGACTTGGCAATCTCTTCCCAGTTTTGCCCAAATGGCTCAATGGCACAGACATTAAGGTGCTGCACCACTAAGACATAGGCGGGTCATTCGGCGGGGAATCGTGCGCACGCCACTCTAAGGTTGCCTTTAAGTGCCTTCGAGCCATCCAAAGCTCAGCAAGATCGTGCAAAAAAGGGGGTGGTAAAACCATTGGGTTACCTGCCGGGGTTCTCTTTGGTCTGTAGGTAAAGTGATCACCTGGGTTCGGGGGTGCCGAGATCTCCTGCCCCTGTCTGGCCTGCAGCGGGTCGTACTCCTTGCCGTCGTAGTTGGCGTCGAAGAACTTCTTGAACCACTGGACGAACTCAAAGTTGTCCTGGAACTTGCCCTTGACGAGCTTCTCCACGGGGATGATCTGCGGGGTGAGAGGAACGCCACGGGGGTCAGGGGTGGACGTGGAGGCTGGTAGTCTACTGCTAGAGACAACACGGAACTCTGTAGTCACGAATTACAGTACTATGGGATTATTATGGAACGACTTGTTGTGACGGTTGTGGTGTTTGGGTGGACATTAAGAGTGGGACGAGGAGGATGCGGGTGGAGCATGGGGCAGGGTGTACTGTTCTATATATATACAAGCCTAATACCGATGTGTATCTCAATTGGTATTAGGCTTGTACTTCTCCGGGTGAATAGGCTTGAAGATGACTAGGCGGTTATATGAGGAGACAAAGCCGGTATTTTAGCCGAGCATCGTCCCCTGTGATAATTTCCCACTGAAAGATCGCAGAATATCGTATAGCGCTACAAAAGTCAATACTTGGTGATATCAGCATGAAAATAATTCTGACTTTGTCGACGCTCATCCTCTTGAATGTCGCCTGGAGAACCTTGAAGTTGTGTATGAATTCATGTTCCAGCTTGGCCTGATATTTGACCTTCTTTAGAAGCACACAACCTGGGAACAGCATGTCCATGAACTGGCAATAGGCAGCCCCTGGATATACCAAAAAATAAAAGTCACCAGCATTTCATCATTATGGTGTAATGTTATAAACACGTTGTAAATGACATGTTATGGTCTCCGTAGTATAACATGCATGACAAAACGTACCTGAACACAACTGTTCGATCTTAGTGTAGGTGAGCAGTAAGGAGTCGTTGACCCACGCCAGCATGTCATGTCTGCTGAGGTTGTCAATGGACACAGACGTGGCGTAAACATTGACTGCCATTCCCTACCTGAGAGGGACGACACGGACAACAAAGAGATTTATTGTAGTACAATCGCTTGGCAAACTTGTTTGGTGAAATATGGTAGCCTATGGGCCTACAGGCTTTATCGTCTTTTTTTGTTAAGGCATGGGACAGATCACCAAACACAAACAACTCAAATAGGTGACATGCGATACTGCTCTGCCTCTGAGTGGACACTGTATGTAAATGAGGCTAGACTACCATTAGGTCTCGGTGTTTATTCTCCACAGCCGTGGTGATATTTTAATCCTACCAAAGATGAGTGTGTACTTTCTAACGCGTTTCTAAGTCGTTAAAACGTTTACTGGGGTGTGATTATGGGCCTTCAACACTTTTACATTGCGTGTAAAATTTATATGAAGGCAGGATTTATATGAAAGTGCTTCACAGTCACAGCAAGTCCCCCTGCAAAACCCGGCCCCATTCTCTCATAACAATTGAAACAGTTTGCTGCAATTTAGTTAGGCTATGTAAATGTAACCTGATGGGACTAATAGGCGCACAATATATTACTTAAATGTCACATTGTTAGTTTATTACCCAAATATTGAATTGCAACTAGCGCGCATAACTCTATTGTGCTTCGGTCATTATAACACCAGAACATTCTACAAACAAACCGGTCGACGAGATCCCAATAATATAGGCCAAGTTCAACACAGGCTCCTAGATGCTCCTACACCCTTACAGCGGCACCCCGTAGAATGTAGGCCTATTCATTTTTAACAGAAAAGAAAAAAATAGTTCACAAAAACCCTGCTATTTGAACGGACCTTTAAATGGCACATAATCACCAGGCGCAGACGTGCAGCACAACACATTTGAGGAGGAAGGAAATCAACGCACGGCGGGCAGATTCTGGCCGGGCTGAGAACAATAAATGTGCTCTCTCGCCGCGTCGCAACGTTTGTTGCTAACCAAGCGGCCCCCTCTGCAGGCCTCGCGGAATACCTCAGGACTGTCAATGCAAGCGAAATACTCCCACCACAGAGGAATATACAAAACACCACTCTTCACCGCTGCCACCGCAGTTGCATGGACTAAAACGTAGTAAAACACAGACATCATGAAAGACACGCCATTAAGATTACACTTGCATTGAGCACTCACTTTATGTTCCAGGAGTATATTGTTATCACGCTGGCTGCTAGTCCGTGCGTGTGTGTGTGTGTGTGTGTGCGTGTTTGTGTGTGAGAGCGTGTGTGTTCAGTCCGTTGCCGTCGTGGTTGGCAGGTCCTGCGCGGTGCAGTGGTGAAGGGGGCGGCCCCCAAAACAGTCGTGCAGACGAGGCTGCAACAAGCTAACGCGCATGCGCCCAAGTCCATGCTGCTAAAGGCCCATTATAAATAGGTCTGTTCAGCCAATTCGTGCTGAGACACATAATGTGTTGGAGATTTTAGCTACACTTGTGACTGAGGTGTGAGCAGCCGAGGGCAGACCACACACACACACCCACACACACCCACACACACACACACACACACACACACACACACACACACACACACACACTCCTGGCCTACTTCTGCAGGGAAAGGCTGAAAGGTGAACGTAGGCCTATTAAAAAAACCAACTAAAGACATAGTTGTTTCACACGGGATTTCATTGTGATTTATTTGCACTTATTCATGTGACAGAGAGCTGCGAGACAACACGATAAAACAATAGTAACATAACATAAAACACTGTTCAGCACCGTACAAATTAACTCATTGAGTGGTATGCATAAAACAGAATTCAACTTCAGTGAGGAGCGAAGCTGCAATCTGTGCCATTGGCTATTTTTTCCCGATCCTCTGTAATAGCTCAGTAATAAAATGCTGTTTTACAGTCAGTTAAATCTACCAAACTGTATTTAGAGCTGTCATGTTTAAACCTCGTAGAGTATAGCCCCTGTAAAGCCGAAATCACACTTCTCCGTCGAGCACGTATGCGAAGATCCGCGTCGCTACTCAAGAGACCGTACACGCCCCCTTTTTTGCCGGTCGACGCCCTCCGCGTACGCGAAGACGTCGCAGAGCTTAGCAACGCGTCGCCCTCTTCTCTGCGGGAGTTCGCGGCAAGTAATCGCTGATTGGTCGAGCGGGGCGCATGCGTAGTGTAAACACTGTATTTTCAGGTGGTTGCGATGCCGCTTTTCAGCAGTACATTTGCACGATTTAGCAAAATCTTTATCATATGGATGTATTGTTTTTAATGGAGCAGACTCGGTCTCGCGTTTCCGTATTTGCTCGTAGGTTCGCGTACATTTGTGGTTGTAAACGCTATACTGCCCCCTTGTGTACACGTCAAACGTGACGTGGAAGTGTGTAAATGCCGGCAGCTCCGCAAAGATCGTAGGAAGTGTGACTTCAGCGTAACACTGCAGTTAAGCCATCACCAGCAATCACTGCAGTTTTGACAATATCATAATTAAAAAAAACATGTATCACAATATTAATTAAATCTGTAACTTAACACACAATGTAAATACAGTAGCTGAGAATCAGTGCTTTTTCTTTCCAGAGTTGCTTATCAAGCATGATACCGAGCTGTGCATGTGCATTCAAACCTTCATTCATAAAAACCAACATGCTCTGCTTTAAAGTTTGAGGTCCCCGCAAATCTGCTTTGAAGTTGGAGTGTTTAAAATAATGGGGTCCCTCTCAAGGTCCCCACAAGTCACAGTGCTGGGAACCCTCTGAGAGGTTGTGTGTGTGTGTGTGTGTGTGTGTGTGTGTGTGTGTGTGTATGAGTGTGTGTACAAGCACGGTACCAGTCAGAAGGAGAAATCTGTGCTTTTGGGACGTCAGTGCAAGACGAGTAAAGTTTTGTTCAAAGTGCTCACGATAAGGAAACAGCGGTAAATAAACATTTCCAGAGACAGTGAAGGTGATCTTGACGGTAGACACGGTGCTTTACAGGTGCTATTTGTGTGCGTGGCATTGTTACGAGAGTTCCCACGTGAGAGAAAAGGCAATTTTTTTGGGTGTGCATTGTGTGTGAGATTCTTTGCGGTGGAAAATATGAAATGCGACAACGGGAGGAGTGTTGAGGAATGTCACATGACTATGAATGAGTTCAAGTATGGTTTGTATCTACGCTACAAGAACACACAGTAAACAGAGCATAGGCTTGGCTGTTTTGTTTGTGAGTTTGAGAATACCACGAAGGTTGTAAACATACTTCGGACCGCTACCCTGACTGTGTCTACCATGGTCCAAAACAATAAATCACATTGAAGGACTACAAACCACCTTGGGGGAAAAAACACGTTTGAAAAAACAATAGAAGAGAAAGAATAAATAAACACGACAATCTTGCATTCGAGAAACGACTGAAACTAAATTGGTCCCGTAGAAACTCTGTCTCGTTTTCAGTGGTGACATTATAATATCATTAAAAATCAATCATTTTATAATCCCATATTGTTATGGGATTATAAAAAACGGTTGAGAAAATTCCAGTTTGAGCACATTACAAATCATTTTCTAAAAAGGCAGCTAAGTAGTACATGATACAAGTGCAAAAGCAATCATTTTGTAGAAACCAAGACCCAACCCACCCCCACTCTCCCATGTTCCCAAAAAACCTATCAGTGGGTTACAAGATACAGTCGACTCCTTGGCATCACGTTGGAAGCTGCATTAATTTGGTTAACATTCAAACTCAAAATGGTCACAACACAAAAATCCCCCCTTTGCTGACATGGTTAAATGGCATAGTCAGTGTTTCAGTGAACAAATTAAATCATAAGTTAGTCTGGCGTTCAGGTCAAAATGCAAACATTTATGCATGTTTAATGCCCCGATCCCACCTGCCCCACCTAACCTGCCAGGATTTTTTGCTTTTATTTTGAAAGGAAGAGGAAGTGGTGTGTCTCTTGGGTTGTGTTCTCCTGTTCTTATGCTGTAGTTACCAGATCCCACTGGAGCGCCCCCCCGGAGGCGCCAGGATACGGGCTGAGGATCTCTTTGGGAGGCTGTCGTCAATCTGGGTGCCTAGCAACAAGAGAGGAGGAAGAGGATGATGGGACCAGCTACTGTTACTATGGCCACCTGCTGAGACTGTTTCAGTACACAGCCTCGGCTCCACCATGACATGTACATGTACACATGATGTGTAGAGCGGAAGAGCTAGGGAACCATTCAGACATGCAGACAGACAGACAGACGGACGGACAGACAGATGGACAGACGGACAGACAGACAGATGGACAGACATACAGACAGACCGATGGACAGACAGACAGACGGACAGACAGACAGATGAACAGACAGACGGACAGACAGACAGACGGACAGACAGGCAGGGAGTCAGGCAGATAGGCAGACCGACACAAGCTGACAGACAGACTGGCAGGGAGGCAAACAGACAGACAGGCAGACTGGTAAACAGACAGACCTATAAACAAATGGAACAAAAGAAAGACTGATGGAAAGACATACTGACAGACAGATAACATACAGACAGAGAGACAGACAGACAGGTCTTACCAGAGAGGCTGAAGCTGGACTCGTGGAGGTCACGGACCCCTCCGTGCCGGGTGCAGGGCCTGGTGGGGGTGTCCCGGTCTGAACACCCAAAGTCCCTCTTCCCTGAGACCACCCCCTCCACCACCTCCCCCGTGTACGGTTCCCTCTCCACCGGCTTCAGAGCCTGGCACTGATTGGGCAAACACATGCGCATAAACACACACGCATAAACACACGTATGCACACACACACAGATTAGCGCACACACACACACGTATCACACACGTGTGTGACATCCCATTCATGTTTTAATAATAATAATAATAATAATCATCATCTGGAGGGCCCATACCTTCTCCCTCTGCACCATCTTCTTGTACAGGAAGTCCGGGAAGGTGCGCAGCGGGTAGAACTTTCCGGAGCCCTCGGCGCACGTGAACACGCCGTTCTCGTACACCAGACGGCCACGGCTGATGGTGACGAGGGGGACGCCATGGCAACGCAGACCTTCATACAGGTTGGTGTCTCCGCCCTGCACCTGGGTCTCCACGGAGATGGTCCTGAGGAGAGTGCTACTGTATTACTGTTGTGTCGTGTTGTACTGCGCTGGACTACACTGTGCTGTGTTGTCGTCCATTGTGTTGTGTTGGTCATGTGTTGTATTGCGTTGCATTGTATTGCATTCACACACTTTTATAAATACAGAACCACAGGGTCTGTGATCACATTACAGATATGTTCCTCTATGGTGGTTCACTTTGCTCAAGGATGACTAGACATGGCTACAGGGGACATTAAGGTTCGAACCCAGAACCTTTCGGCTAGGAGACACCCTAAGCACTACTAGACTACAGTGAGATCTACCCCAGACAGAGGAGGATTCACCAGAATTGAAACCAAATCAAACTGGCACCACCTTGGCCTGGGGTAAGACTAAGTCTCACTAAATCTTCCAGTGTGTGTTCCCAGCTTAAGAGCCCTATGACAAACGGTAGGGACGGTGGGTGAGTTTCATACTTGCAGCCCTCTGGGTCCCAGACTACGATGTCGGCGTCGGCCCCCGGGACGATCCGCCCCTTCCTGGGGTACAAGTTGTAGATCTTGGCCGCGTTGGAGCTGGTGACCGCCACAAACTGGTTCTCGTCCAGCTTACCTCCGACCTACAAGGACAACAATTTTTGATTTAATTTTGGATTAACACCACCGAATATAATATTAATATTGGTGGGACTACCGTTATATTTTGATATATATATATATATATATATGTATATATATAAATATGTCTCCACAGAGAAGAAATGTAGGCAATAGTGGTTGATCTGGTCTCTCCCAACATCAACGTTCTTCAACATCATCTAACATCTGTTTCAAGTTTTTCTTTCTTAAGTTCAAGCATGTAAAAAAAAGAAAGTATATTATATGACGATTAAGTCCAAAGTCCGTTTCCCCAAAGTGATGACAAAATGTATTGTAGGTTTTTGTAGGTTTGGTGGATTCAAGTACGGCGTTAGATTAGATCAAGAGGTTAGATTACACATTCATTAGAAGGACAATGTCATGAGAAGCAGGGACGTGGGGCGGGTTTGCTCACACTGTTATCAAATAACTAAATATTAAAGCAAGCAATCTACAAACTGTCTGGGGTGCACACAGAAGCCAGGTTAGGTGTGAAAATGACCCCTGAAGTGTTTCAAAGTGAAATTCCCCTTTAAACCTAAACCTAATGAGATGTTGTGTTTTCTCCGGGGGTGACGGAGTGCTACGCACCACTCCTCTCTCCCAGAGGACACTCATGCGGTCCTGGATGCCCGGCACCCCGTGGGGAATCTTGGTGAAGTCGTCCTTCCCCATGGCCTTCTGGTGAATGGTGAACGGCCGGTGGTCCGACGACACCACATTTAGCGTGTCACTGTGGGAAGAACAATAATTTATTGTCACAATTTTGTTCGTCAAATTCATTTTATTACTATAGCACTCAAAGACACTTTACAGAGATAAAAGTAAAAATAACAACAAACTAATTCTACTGTTTTTTTCCCCTTGAATCCTGTGACTTACTTTCCGAGCAGGCTCATGAGGAAGTTAGGTGTGTTGGGGTCCAGGCGGAGGGGTGGTACGGTGACGTAGGCGGCAGCATGGGCCCAGTCCTGGTGGTAGTACTGCAGGCCGTTGAGCACCGCATGGGCCACGGTCGTCTCCCCGTGGACCACCTTACCTGCCGTCACAATGTAGCACGCTAAAGCTAGGAGCACTAAAGCTAGGAGCTTTAACGTTAAAGCTATGATGGCTAATGCTATAGCCGCTTAAGCTAGGAGTGCTAAAGCTAGCCTAGTACCGCTGAAGCTAGGGCCGCTAAAGCTAGGGCCACTAAAGTTAGTACCGGTAAAGCTAGGGCGGCTAAAGCTAGTACCGGTAAAGCTAGAAGCGGTAAAGCTAGAGCAGCCGAAGCGGTAAAGCTAGAGCAGCCGAAGCTAGGACCGCTACAGCTAGAAGCCGTCATATGGCTGCTCAGCACATAATGTATGTTTTAACATTTTTATTTAGTATAAAAAAGATAATTATGTAAGCTAATGAACTGTACCTATACAGCACATACATGGGATATTTAAACCTAAAGAACCACATATCCATTTGAAAACCTTTCAATATTCAAAAATTTTGATCCTCAAAAACGGGAACCTCTCAGTAAAAGGTATCATGATTCCTTGTCCACAAACCATCCTTCAGAATCAAGAGGTATCAGGTATAGAATTATCCTTACCCTGCATCTTGGCTGTTGCTACGACATCCCCGGCAGACATACTGGAGACATTGACCAGGTAGATGGGGCAGTGCACCTGGGCCACACCAAGAAACCAACAAACAGCTTTAAAAAACCCTTGGAAATGGTCAAATCAATGAAGCTCAACTTTATTCGTATAGCCCTTTATATCAATAACTCGTGTCTAGTTGTCTCATTCAATCAGACAACACTTGTGTTGTATGCGGGGTGGTGCGGTTGCCGTGGCGATGCCACTCACTCTGTTTGCGATGGTGATTGCCCTGTGGGTGGCCTCTGACTCCAACTGTTAGGGAAACGGATGACAGCGGTGGGTAAATACACACAGCATGTATGGGAGAACTGGAATTTAGTTTGATTGTAGCATGAATAACACACCACCTGTAAATGATAAAACATGTCCATAATACACGGCCTGTAAATCCGCTGTTTTTGTGTCCCAAGTCAACATTTTTCAAAACCCCCCATTTTCTCTAGGCTAGGCTACAACACGAGACCAGGGATTTCAAATTAATTTCATACACATGGGAGAGAGTCTTTGAAAATCTCAGTTGTTGGTGGATAAAATCTAATTTCTCGTGTGGATGGAAGGCTAAAACAAATCCACATTAGTGTGGACATGGCCACAGTATTGACATGCTGAATACTACATGTTGGATCACCTCTTCAGGCCTGCTGATTTCGATGCCCTCAGGGCCGTTGATGCCCAGGTCCAGAGCCTCCTTAGCACCCTGGAGGAGAGAGATGAAGAGAGGTCACATTGACGAATGAAATGGATTGGACTTATTTAGAAAGATTTACAAAACTACACCTGGAACTAATGGAAATGCATTAAATCTTTCTTCTCGATGAAACGCTAGTAATAATATTCTGACTTGTTCAGTTTGGGATTTGGGATGAAACCCGTCATGCCTCGCCTCACCTCCGCCACCAGCTCCCCATTCTCGGCGTGGACCCGGGCCACGGCCCCGATGTCCTTGCAGTGCTGCAGGGCCTGGAAGAGCTCACCATCCCTCAGCATGAACATGTCCTTGTAGGCCATGAAGAGCTGGAAGGAGTTCACCCCGTGCTCCCTCACCAGCTTCTCCATCTCGGCCTGCACCTGCACGGGTTCAGAGGAGGAGAGGGTGATGATGATGGTGATGATGATGATGATGATGATGGTGCTAGATGGTTCCAGATAAGAGTTCAAGCTCTAAATTGTTACTTTGACCTGCGCCTACAGTTCAGAGGAGATACTCGATGATTTGCGATAGATCTCAAGCTCTAAAATATGAGGAGGATGCTAGATGATTTGAAGTAGATTTCAAGCTTCCAGTTATTTCGACGTGCGCCTACAGTCGCGGAGAGGAGATACTAGATGGTTCAAGAGTTCAAGCTCTAAAAAAAGTAATTGTAGTTACTTCACACAAAGTGATGCATGTAATAGAATGTAATCCGAGTTCTACTCTGACTAGCCAGTGAGCGTGAGCTAGCTAGCTTTAGTATGTATCAGGAAGATCTTCCTCCATAAGTCCTAACTCTAGTTAACTTCATTTGGAGTTTTCAACCTGGACTCCATTTTCCCATCATTTTGGGTCTGACCAGTATTGAGCGAGAACGCAAGCCGCGACACGTCTGCGTTGTAACCTCTCGGGGCAACTGTGCCCGTCAAATGTACGACGCAAATGCGATTGCATGCCCCGAGGCACTCGGAAAAGAATGAGCAAAATTGTGTTGCGAAATGTTCAATGTTTCGGTACCTTGGGCCCCCACCACGTGACCCCTACGTGCAGCGCGTAGTCACAGCAGACCATAGGGTCGGCCGCGCTGCGGCAGATCTCGTACGCCTCCAGCAGGGACTCGTTCTTCTCCGGGAGAACGTGTCCGATCACCATGGTGGTCCCGCCGGCCAGCGCTGCCTGGGAGAGACACACACACATACATACGCACACACACACACACATATATACATGCACACACACACACACATTTTAAAATGTATCTGTGCCATTCTCAAATTTTGTTTGTTATTTAGAAGGAAAAAAAATTTGTTGCGTCGTTTCCCTTGTTAAACACTTTGTATTGCTGTTACATGCACTGCATAAATAAAGGTTAATTGATTTATTGATGACACAATCACACATTCCATGTATTTATACAGTCTTTTTAATTCACCCTCGTCAATTTTAACACTTTAGCTGATTAAAATCAGCATGAGCTGTGAGCAGATGCCTCAGTATTGATTGGTGATGCTCATAAATTCAAGGTGAAATGTAATCTGGTTATTTATCAATATTAGCCAATGGTCCAGGGACAGCAAGACAATTACCATCTACGTTTTATGGTACGCTCACGGGGCCATTATGGTGTGTCTATAAATCTGTCAGTAGTTTAAACATGGGGCCATTCACCCCAATGATAAAATGTTTAAGGAGGTCTTGCACTATAAAGTGGATGGTGTTATGTGTGTGTGTGTGTGTGTGTGTGCACACTCCTCTCTCTCTCTCTCATTATTGTAAATGTATTGTCACTCTAAATTCGCTAGAAAAGCTTATCACACTAAAATGGCACATCATACTACATTAGCTGTGGAAAAAATAGCTTTTCACACTAAAAGAGCATAGGTTATTATTAAAATAGATTGTCCCTAAAATGGCTTAGGTTATTATTAAAATTGATTATCTCTAAAATAGCTTATCGCTAAAATAGCTTATCACAAAAATAGCTTATCGCTAATATAATATATTATCACTAAAATAATGTAAAATAGCTTATTGTAACCCAGATAGCTTCATGAGAACCAAGCCTAATGAGTGTGTACAAGTGCACGCATCAGCGAGCATCTGTTGGCTCGGAGAGAGAGAGAGAGAGAGAGAGAGAGAGAGTAGTGTGTACTATGGGGAGGGCTAGTGTTGTATGTGTATGTCTCGCTCGCTCCCTCTCACCCTCTCTCTCTCTAAGAACCATTGTCTTTGTGTACAATGGGGGTAAGTGAAAAGGGGCTTTGCAGCAGTCTTTGCAGCAGCGCCCCCGGTATCCATGGCAACAGAAACCGACCCCCCCCCCCCCTCCATTTGTGTCCCCACATACACAGAAGTGGAGTGCTAGGCAGTGGTAGGGAGAGTAGTGTGAGAGAGGGAGGGGGAGAGGGTGTGTGTGTGTGTGTGTGTGTGTGTGTGTATGTCTGTGTGTATGTCTGTGTGTGTGTGTGGAAATGCGGGCAGTCTGAGAACAGAGGCTGTGTTAGTAGTGTCTGTGCGCTCGACGGGTGGTGGTGAGCTCAAACACATAGCTAGCATCGCTAGGGGCAACAAAATCATATCGTCATCGTTAGCACGGGGACCCTGAGACTAAGCGTGACTGCGTTCATAATAATCATGAATATCATGATAATCCTAATAATAATAACGATACACTCAAAGTGCTTTCGATCAAAACATGGAAACACTGACTAAAAACAAAGACGACTGAACTAAATCAACCACGAAAACAAGTCCAACGTGAATAAAACAAATAGGTTCAAAGGAAATCCAAAATGGAGGGAGCAAAACATGAACTTCATCACAAGACAACAGTTGTTTTTGTCTCTCCACTCGGACCTGTGAGGAGACGCTGTGCTTTGTCATGTTTCTCTGTGCTATGGCTTTAACAGCGACGTAACACGTCTCTGTAAACTAGGCCATTCACAACACAGTCGTCTGCCTTGTCTTGTCAGAACGTGTATAACGTGGATACAAGACGAGTATGTTGTAAGCTCTCAGTTCCACAACGATAAAGCAAAACTCTTGATATAATATATATACGATGATAAAATCAAATATAAAATATGACTGTTAAGAGAAAAAGGAAATATATGGATATATGTTAGCCCTCCCTCCTTATAAGAGTCTTCTAGTCATAAAACTTATGAATGAACGTATTTGCACAGCTGCCACTTGTAACATAAAAATAAAACTATAAAAACATGCATTTAAAATACTTTAAGAATTGGCATCTGTCTCTCTCTCTCCTTTCTTTAGTTAGTTCTTGACATCACATCACAGCAAGACCACTCATTGAGAGAGAGAGAGAGAGAGAGAGAGAGAGAGAGAGAGAGTAACAGCGAGAGAGCGAGAGAGAGAGAGAGAGCAATAGAGATAGAGACAGACAATAGAGAGAGACTGACAGAGAGAGAGATGTTCTCTTGTAAACAATACTTGAATCACCTTATTTATGTTTGCTTTGGCAATATAAGATGACTTGTCTTTTCATGCCAATAAAGCTATTTGAATATATATATATATATATATATATATATATATTATACATTTGAATTGAATTGAGAGAGAGAGAGAGTGTGAGAGAGAAGAGAGAGAGGGAGGAGGGACGACTTTATCTTATTTAGAAAATGTTGTACGATTAATATTTCATCTTATATTGCATCTTATTTTACTCTTGTGCTTTGGCAACGTAAAATGCGTTTTCCATGCCAATGAAGCCCTTTGGATCCTGAGTCTTGAGCACGGGAGAGAGAGAGACGGAGACATCAACAGAGAGAGACCCCTGGTACCTTGGTCCCGCTGTAATAGTCCTCGGCCGTGCTAGCGTTCATGAAGGTCTCCTGGAGATGGACGCTGGTGTCGATGCCCCCGGGCATCACCAGCTTGCGGGACGCGTCGATCACCTTGGCCCCCCCGGGGATCATCAGCTCCCGGCCCACCTGCTGCACCACGCCGTTCTCGATGTACACGTCTGCTTCCTGCGTGCAGTCGTCGTTAACCACCTTGCCCCCTTTGATCAGGATGCGCGCCATCACGGAGCTGGAAGACATGGCTATAGCTCTGGCGGAGAGGAGAGGAGAGGGTGGGAGGAGAGAGGGGAGGAGGTGGGGGGAGGGGGAGAAGGAGGAGAAGGAGGAAGAAAAGTCTTAGAAACGGTTTGGTGGCTATCGACTCACCTGAAGCCCGGTTCGATTCCGACCCACGCTTCCTGTGCTACATATCGTTCCTAGCTTCCTGTGCTACATATCGTTCCTAGCTTCCTGTGCTACATATCGTTCGTAGCTTCCTGTGCTACATATAGTTCCTAGCTTCCTGTGCTACATATAGTTCCTAGCTTCCTGTGCTACATATAGTTCCTAGCTTCCTGTGCTACATATCGTTCCTAGCTTCCTGTGCTACATATAGTTCCTAGCTTCCTGTGCTACATGGCGTTCCCCTCTCTCTTTAAACCCTCTGTCCAAGCCCTGTCCATAAAGGCACAATAGCTCATAAAAACACCAAAAGAAACAACAGGAGAAGACTATTTCAAAACACAGGGCCTGCCGGCACGACCTGCTAGTGAGCAAAGCATGTAGGTTCAATTCCAGTCCTATATACTATACGCCGTTGTCCTGTCTGACTTCAATATGTTCTGAAGGCACAAAAAATGGATACAAATCCAGGATAAAAACACGTGCCCAATGGTACCTAGATCTATTTACTGAAATAAAAGAACCACTAAGTCCTATAAACAGGGTAAAATAAACTCCTGTGGATCATCAAGCAAGCAGAACAGACAGTAGAGAAAACAACTCTCTCATAAAATGAAAGGAAGGCGACCTGACGTGCCCTGAATCCCGCCAAAGAGAATCTAGCTCTATTAAGTATTAATAAACACAACGCCAGAAGAAAACGACTCTTTACTGTTCCCGTACCTCATAGTGAGATGCTGCTGGGAGGCTGAGGCAGAGGAACTGACTGTGAGGCTGGTCTGTGCTTGGCATGGCCAGGCTGGGTCAGCCTGCTGTGACATCACCCCCAAGACTGAGTGGAGTGTGTGTCAGTCACAGCCTGTGACAGCTGTCTGTCTGCCTGTCTTTCTGACTATATATATCTGTCTGATCACCTGTCTTTCTGTCTGTCTTCCTGTCTGTCTGTCTGTCTGTCTGTCCGACTGACTGTCGGTCTGTCTGCCTGATCACCTTTCTGTCTGTCTGTCTGATCACCTTTCTGTCTGTCTGTCTGTCTGTCCGACTGACTGTCTGTCTGTCTGCCATTCTATCCACAGTTGTTATTAATTGTATTTTACAGACGGTCATATTACATGTTGAGTTTATTACAAACAGATGATTAATATTAATGGCAATGTGAGTAATATTTAAATGAAAGCGTCCATTAATTAATTCCACAAGGAACTGCAGACAATTGTGTAACAAACATATGTTAAGTTCTCTAAGTGTTCAAAGCGCTGACTGGCAATGTACACTGCAGACAGAGCAGTGGATATTATCTACTCATGTATTTATGATGCCATGTCATGTGTGCTTCTGCGAGTGTGTGAACGTGCGTCCTTGCGTGCGCGTAGACTACGCGCGTGCGTGACGCGTACGTGTGAGGGTGCGGCGACTTTACCGCATGGACGATTAGGAAGATGATAATTTCTACGGCGAGTCGACTAATGGAAGAAGTGCATGCATCCATCACTTGGACATATTCAATTACACATTTCAGAAAGAGAAAACGTTTACCATAGCATCCAGTTATGAGACATTATGAGACATAGGCCTTACAGTGTAACTTCGTGAAGTTTGCTGTTGAATAAAAATGTGGGTTTTATTTTCACTGTTTCCACTACATTGTCTGATCATAAAATAGCAATTTAGACCATAGTGCGACAATTTCAAGTAGGCCTACAGTGGTGTTTGGTTTCATTTGATTGATTTCTATATGTTGCTCATGGTTAAGTCTCCTGCTCATTAAAACACGCGTTATAATAATAATAATAATAATAATAATAATAATAATAATAATAATAATAATAAACCTACACCGTGGTGTAATGTAGGCCTACGTTATGATTAGCAGTAACCCAATGCTCAACATACATATACAAAATTAAAACGGAGAGCTCTGCTTGTGCGCTTTTGACACACAAAGAAGTCGGCATCTCTTCACATTAGGGCTGGTGACCTAGAAACGCCCTCAATAAACATCTTGTTGCCGTCTAGAAGCGCACCAGTAGCCATATGTTACAATTACCTAGCACTCCCGTCTTCTAAAGTGAGTACTATGTTCCACCAGCGTGATCGATAAAGCCTGTAATGGGGTGGACTCTCCCGGAGATAGCCACCCAAACACGTAGCATGGGAAACAAAAGTATGGTGATAAAGGGATAGCGGCTCCTCACACGTCTCCTGTACAAAGTAAAAAAAAGAAAAAGAAAAAAGGACCACACATGCTGGCAACAAGTAAAGATAACGCCGTTCGGCACATACCTCCTCTGTGGGCCTACAGCTCCGGTCGTCTTTTAATACAGATGGATAGTTTTGACAGGCAACAGTATGCAACAGAATCCTCGGATAACACCACCGAGGAGATTACACGGCAGCAGCAGCAGCAGCAGACGCCTTCCTGGGACCAGCCGATCGCAGCATCCGAGCTGCGCGACGGCCCTGCGCGCCAATCCACGGCACGGACTGTAGGCTCGGTCGCCGGAGGAGCCAATCAGCGTGGCCTTAGGGCGTGTCCCCACGGAGGAGGCTGTACCACTATTAAAAGGAAGTGGGTGTGAACTGTGACATGGGAAATAATCGGTAGGAGTAAGTCTGCATGGTAATAATTGTTATTACAATGTACTGCTGACTGTCGATTATTTGGTCTGAAAGTTAAGTGTTAGCTTTTGGCATTTACTATTAATTAATACGATTTTTTTTTGTGTGTGTTTAAGCTACATGGGATCGACTTAACCCACACCAATCACAATAAAGAAACAGATTTACAGCGACATGCAGGCATGCATTATTTAAAATAAATAGTGTGGACTAATAACTAGGCTCGAATGTGTTCATTCGAGCGTTCACGTTCATTTTGAGTAGCTTGGTTATCGGATCTGTTGTAGAGTGGCGTCACTGTGTTCCCTATGATGAAAGGGGCTGCAGGACAACACCCATTTTTGCAACGGGGAAGGAGGCACCCTCAGCTTTGTGAAGACAAGTGTAACAAGCAGTCCTATTTTTAAACGGTATATAGGTCTCTCGTGTTCTCTAATGTTTATAATCCCAACAATATCTTGGAAGTATCAATAGATAGGCCTACTATTATTTTAATGATTATGTTAGGCCTCCATCAAAATCATTATATTGCTGGAGTAATGTGTTTAATGTTTAATATTAACAGTTGATAAGTTGACCGAATGCAATAAAAAATACCAGTAAAATAGTTTTAGGTTTTAGCTTAGCGTTAAAATGTAAGTTGAAGTTGCTACTTCTGTTCAGCCACATAAACGTTAATACCTTTCCCATGTGCATATAGCGTGCATATGAATAACCCTAAATATAAATTACAATGTACATTTCAAACCACACATAGGAGCACCGACTGTGCTCGTATGTGTGGTTTAAATGATTGGATGAAACCTAATCTAACCTAAACCTAAACCTAAAGGGAAGAACGAAAAAAAAACCAGGAAGTGTCCCCGATGTTGCACCAAAAAAAGAAACCAATACATTTATTCAAGTGTTCTCCAGCACCAGTACATTAAGGAGCGTCTACGTTCTCTCATGGACACAATACAAGTATGGGGTAAAATCGGGAGAGAGACTGCTACATCTGCTGTACGAACTGGTCTTGAGGAAAGCAAAAAGTCGGCCCAGATAAAAAATAATAAAATAAAATAAAAAACTAAAATGAACAAAAACATAACATAGAACATAACTCGGACCAGGTGTCAACAGTATCACTGAATATTGAATGGATCTGCCTTCAACAGTGTAAAGTAATGTTGTTGATTAGAAAACATAACAACATACGGAAAAAAAACAAATAAGAATCAATTATAAATATTTAAAAAAAACAGTAATGGAAGATATTACGGCATGGAATGTAAGTTTAAAAAGCGATGCGTTTTAAGAATACATTATGTTACAGTAAGTTATTATGGATTTTTTTTTGTCTGTTACCCAGTACATGATATTCCCACAGATTAACACTAACTACAGCAATCTATAATCTAAAACAGTATCGCAAACCTTTTCCTTACTCATCCTTGTTGTTGTTTTCAAGTACAAAGTTAAAATGTCTTTGTTAATATATAGATATATATATTTATATGTTGGAGGGGAAATACAGGGCTTTGTTTCATTACTACAAGGAACTTAAAACAGTCATTGTCATGACACGTTTATTCGTCTAACCGATCAAATATACTTTTTTCTTGAGTAGATAAAATGTTTAGCACCATAAGAAAACACATACAGTCCCTCTATTGGTTTTTCGTGTTCGTTAGTTTTTCATATGAAGAAAAGAAATAACAAACTCGTAGGGCTGTGCAGTGAAGTCTAACCGTTCACCGTAAAGCTGTAGGCCTACTTAGGTCAAAATAGGATTCACTCGACACACGCGCCCACACACACGCGTGTGCACACTTACGCACACGCGTGTGCACACTTACGCACACGCGCACACACTCAATTGAACTAACCTGTAGACTTGGAGTCTCTCTAATATCTAGTGCTCAAAGCATGTTTTGAATCAAATTTGTCATTGATTTTAAATTTAAATCTAGGATTTTTTTTGTGTGTAATTTGATAATATATATTAGAAGAGAATTTATTTGTACATGTCATATGTAATAACAAAAAAAATGAAAACAGCAACAGGAAAACTATGTACAATCTGTACAAACTTGATGGATACGAGTAATATAGGTCGGGGGAGAAACATCTATTTAAAATACCACAACGCACAAGGATTCATAATAATGTGTGTATGGGGTAAAAGAATGGCAATAAGGTCACTTAAGAACTTAATTACATTATGAAACTACATTTTATAAAAATTAGATTTAGATTTTTTTTAAATATGACATAAACAAGCAATAACCTATGAGTTATTTCCATGACTACGTCTGTTCTTTGATTTCTTGACATTTGTCAACTACTGTGCCAGTTTAAAGTTCTGACAAACTTCCCTCCTAAATCCTCCATATTTAGCTTTGGGGGTACAATCAAGAGAATTTAGATTTAAAAACGATAATCCAAAATTCGGATCAATAGGTCATGTGCATACTAATGGTTGGGACTTATGCCACAATCAGTATAGAAGGACCGAAGTGTGTGTCTTTCACGAGGGACAAATATCATACAAAATACACATTATGTGACTGGTACAGAACAGAAGACAATATGGCCGACTAGGGGGAGGGGCGAACGATAAACCATTTTGAATCTGTATCTACTGTACATTGAGTCAAATACATGGGTTTCACATATCAAAGTCCATCCTTTCACTTGTATTGGCACAGCCCTACCATATACAAAAGAAAAAAGCATTCCATGAGGGTAGATCATTTCACATCCTACCAAAAAACAATTCACAACAACCAATATTGTTTTTGTGTGTGTGTGTGTGTGTGTAAAATATCAAGAGAAAAAAAGGATACATATAAAAGTGCCTTATAATGTTGGTAAAACAGCACAAAGTCGCTATAAAAAGTAGAAGAACTGCGAAGCGGCACCATAATATTGAGGCTATGCACCTGACGATTTTTTTTTCTGTTTGAAGAAGAGGAAGGTGGACGAAGAAGAGGGGGGGTTCGGGAGGCATTTGCCCGGAGGAAATGCCCGGTCGACCCTCCCCTCCCCTCTCCAGTCCTACCGACAGTTATACAGTAATAATGCCAGGATGAGACTAGAAAAAAAGTAGTTCACCGCAAACGTTGATCTTAAGGTTATTTTGAAATGACAGTAGTAAAACATCATTTCCCATGTGGCAGTGTAGCTTCACTTCCTGTTTTGTGCAGACAAGAGCAACAGGCAGTAGGGCCTGCAGGGGTCAGGGTTCAGCAGAGCTTTGAATGGTTTTGAACAAGCACCGAGAAGAGTTCACCATCGAGCACCGACGAGCTGTTAGCGCTGAGGAACAACAGTTAGCCTGTAGCTTCTGTCAACAGTATGCTAACAGTACATTACTACAGTCATCAAAGTGATTTTTTGTTTGTCTGTTTGTTGGTTTGAACCGTAGTGCCACATGAGCGATGATGTTTTGTCATTAGTCTGAAGCACCATGGTATTGGTAACCATTTTTTACAGTAGTACCTTTTATTACCTTCGTCTGTGTGTGTGTATAGAAACCGTAAAAACAAAGAGGTATATTGTCAACTGGTGTTTTTCCACATTCTCAAGAGACACGGCTACACCCAGACACGGAGGAGGAAACCTGGGACTCTTCACCACCACTCTCTCCCCATGTGGAGACCGGCATCCAGGGTAGCTGGGCTACGTTCCCGGGGGGCTAGGGGCCACCGAGGTGCGCTCACCCAGCCCAGAAGATGTCTCCGAGACAGGGGGGGAGGGGGGAGCTCCTGGTCGTCCGTCTGTCTTCCATCTCACGAATCGTCTCTCTTTCTTTTTCGTAAAAATAAATCCCCTTGATAGCTCTTGGATTGATTCGCAGAGTGTCTCGAGAATAAAGCATAGTCTTGTAAGTATAGCTTGCACAAATAAATCAAATTTCAACCAAAAAACAAAACAAAAAAAACACCGGATAACACTGCTAAAAAAAAGGTAAAATGACATTGAAAAATTAAATAAGAATAACAATTAATTTTTTTTTCAAACAAAACGCAACAAAAAACAAAATAACAAACACATGTGAAACGTTTAGTTTTCTACACCGACACGCCGCTTTGACCGAACTATACGAGCGTATATTCCGATATACCGAGGCTCATGTTTCTAGACGTAAAATACAGTTGAGTTGTGTGTCCTAGCCGGTTCAGAGCAGATATGTTTCTCCTGATTACTTTGATCTCAGACACAGGCGAAGTAATCTTTGAGTGGGGCGAAGAGGTGGCGGATCACGGGCACACTCCACGACCTACCCAAAAGCCTCTGCCTCGCCAGGCGACTCATGTTGGACACATCGGTGTAGTGGACCGGGAACCCAAAGATCCTGGTGGGGTTTTGGGTGGTGGTGGTGGTGGTGGTGGTGGTGGTGGTGGTGGGGCACAGACAGATAGCAGACAGTTAGGACGATAAACCGACCAACTGTATTAGTTTTGTAGTTGTTTTTTTATGTTTGGTCCCTCTAGTCTATGTTGGGATTGGCAAGAAATACATAATTAATATATTTCTTTTTCAAATATATGTATTGGATACAAGTGACGAACATAATTGTATGTATTATTTCTGGTTACTCATATAGCTTGTTGGAAATTAATGAAATGATAATAATATACTATCTATTTTCTTCGTGACTACTCCAATTTAGATTTTATACTTTGATTGTTCCCAGCCTCACTCGCAAGTCGCTCGTAAGCGTCTGCTAACAGACTAAATGTACATTTAGTCTGTTAGCAGACTAAATGTACATTTAGTCTGCTAACAGACTAAATGTACATTTAATAAATCAGACGGGAAGCACCATACCTCTCCATCTCAGTGCACCAGAGGATGTCTTCCTTCTCGTTCATGTAGACGGGGAAGTGCTGGTCCTTTCCCTGCTTGATGGAGTTGGACCTGGTGGTGATGGTCCTCACTTTGCCAAACTGACGAGGACGAAGATAGCAGAACATTGACATTAAAGTTATCATGTACTGGAGGTCTGTTTAGCAGAATATCTGTTTAGCAGAATATTGCATTCTCAGTGAGAAGAGTTAGACATTAAGTCATGTCTAGCCTAATGTCATGGTAGATTATATTAATATTACTATATTATTACTATTTTACATTTTTCAAATAACTTCATCTTCTTTGTTTCTGCGTTGTTTTGTGCCATTATTATATGCCCATTCAGAACCCATTGCACTCCTAACCACCCCTTCTGTGTTTCTTCTCAGGGTTTCTAGATCACGAAATAACGAAATAACCCAATGCTGCTGTGACTGACAGATGTAGCGACCAATTCAATTAACAGATTCGTTTTGGAAACAAACAGAATCAACAATGTCTCCGTGGCGACGGTCAGTATTTTAGCTGTGGGCTATTTTGTCTTGCGCACTCTGCTCTGTCTAGTGGTCAGGGTGAGGTGGGGGGGGTGTCCCATGTGTACCTTGGCTGTCCTGCCGTGTTCCAAGCAGTCCTGTAGCTCCAGCTTGTCACTGTACATGGCTGACAGAGGCCTGGGCAGGTGGAGAACCAGGAGAGGATCAGGGAGAGAGAACCAGGGAGAGAGAACCAGGGACAGAACAACGGGGTAAGAGAGTGAATAACCATTGAGAGAAAAAAATACAACCAAAAAGTTGAGCACAGAAAAAAGGCATTTGGGTCCCATTCATAAAATTCTTGGAAAAAAATTGGTTAGTTTGGTTTCGCAAACCAAATTCAACCCACAATTCTCTTGATGGCAAAACTCTGGAGCCTGCAAAAATGTTCAGTTTTGCCCCCCGCCCCAAATCAAACTACTAGCTGATCAGACTGACGCAGGGCTGTTAGTGACATCAGTAAGATTACCACGGATACCATACAAGACTGTACAACAAACACAGTGAACTCCTGTGTTATTTCTATAAATGAGGCCCATGGGGTGTCGTTGTCTCGTTAGCTGTGGTCCAGCGTCCACCGCGGCCCTCACCATTCTTCCACCAACCTGTTCATGCCAGGCAGGTTACCCCAGAAGTAGCGCGCCCGGTGGGCCGCAGACACGTCCTTGGCGTCGATCATCACTGGGTTGCACTGGCGTTAGGATGACACGTTTAAAGTAAGTCAAGAGTTCACCTGGATTATATATAGTATAGTGCAGTACAGCATCGTAAGCCGAGATCCTTCAATAACAAATGTATGAATCTCCGTTATCCAAATAAAATATATATGTATGGCATAGTATTGTTCATTTATAATCATCATTTTTCTTTTGGTTTTGTTTAGTTTAGCATAGAATAGTATAGCATAGCTGAGCATACCGTACTAGTATAGGATGGCATAGTACAGCATAATTTGGTTTAGCATTGCATCGCATAACATATTATAGTTTAGCATAGAATAGTATAGCCTAGCGGATTTAGCACTGCATAGTGTAGCACAGCTACGCATTACATGTTATTGACATGTTTAAAATGCAATACAACCTCTAAGTGGAACCATGAACAACACCGACCACAAGGCATCTATACTATTATACGAGGTATAAGTCATGATAATGGGGTCAGTGTTCCAGGTCACTAAGCACCCACAAGAGGGCGCTTGTGATCTAAAAATACACGGGCCACTTGGCCATGATGTCAACCCAGTGGGCATCGCGGGGACAGAAGTGGAAGATTTACTGTAAATAAATAGGATGATAAAAGGAGCTGACCTCCAGAAAGCGGGAAATGTCCCTCTTGTCACTGACGCCCATGGCAACCACGTTTTCAAACAGCCAGAAGAAAGGCCGGTTGTCCCCTTCCTTTGGCCGGGCCTCGTGGAGCAGCCGGTAGAACTCGAAGAACAGGCGGCCGGTGCCCTCTACAGGACAGAGGGTTTCATTACAACACAACATTCAGTAGTAAACAGTGAAGCTACTGAATAACCAAACAACTATATTTTAACCTACGAAACCTACAAACAGAAGCACGTTAGTAGAAGGTGTACTTTAATTACTACACATTACTACTACTACCTTTTGCCCCTCTTTACCCCTCACATATCCTTGTTTTAATTTAATCTACATCTTTATTTATTTATTAGTATTCATTAATGAATCAATTCATTTATTTCCTTCTCTCTCTTTTTCTCTCACTATGCTGTTGTTGCAACCAAATTTCCGCTTTGGGGATTAATAAAGTATTTACTTACTTTACTTACTTAATTACTTACTAGGGGTAGTAATTAAACAAAGTATATGAAGAACGTGACATACCAAAGAGGCCTTTTCTAGCAGGGTTGACTATGGAGAGATCGTTGCATGGACTTCCACCGATGACCAAGTCAAAGGGACCCCACTCGAGGATCTGTGAAAGAGAGGACATGAAGAAGTGAAAGAGAGACTGAGAACAGTGCTCTTTTAGACCACAGAACAAGCTGAAAGTCATATGTCTTCAAGACAGAGCTGGTTTTAACACACACACACCCAACCTTGACTGGGATGTGCTGGACTGCTTGTATGGCTAATAAAAGGGCACGCACGCACACACGCAGGCATGCACACACGCACGCACGCACACACGCACGCACGCACCGCACACACGCACACAGGCACCGCACACTGTCCAGGACATTAATGAGAAATCATCTAGGAAATGTCAGTTACATTTGTACTTTACATACAAGTGGCTTGACTGGTAGAACATGGCATTAATTAACACAGGATAGTGTAGAGGTGGAGGCAGGACAAGGTTTAAAGGTTCTGGGTTTGATTCCACCAACCTTAACACTGCCAGGGGTTAGGGGTTCGATTCCCCTGCTAAAAAAACCCACCGCTAATAGTGACCCAGGTTCCATTCAGACATGCAGTCCTATGCCGCACGGCAAGTGACTCACGTGTCTGCGTGTGACGTTCCTGACGTCCCCCACGTACATGATGCGGCCCTGGTGCCGCACGATGCCCACCGTAATGGAGTCCTCACACACCTCCGACGCCACATAGCGGTCCACCTCGATGCCCAGCTCTCTGAGCACCAGCAGGCCTGCACACATGCGCACACACACACACACGCACACGCACACGATAATCGTAGAATTCCTCTGACAGTTACAGTTACACATGAATCAACACTCATCCCTCTCATGTTATGTTGTGCTATCTTATGCTATCTTACCATATCTTACAATAGCCATAGGACTGCAGGCATAGAATTTCAACAGTTTTCTCACGAACTTCGCTCCTCCCAGCGACTTTGACATTATCTTCTAAGATCGAATGCCAAGTAGGATTCTCCTTAAAGGACCTGTTACGCTCCAATCAACACATTGATTGGTCCCCTCTGATCTCCTCCCTGCAGCTCATTGGTCAACAGAGACAGGGAAGCCCCTTCAACCACATCAAAAGCACTCCATTATAGCGTTGCCTTCCTGTGTGTGTGTGTGTGTGTTCCAGAGCAGGTCTAACCTGTTGCGATGCCATCGAACAGTGAGAGAACGCGTATTGGCTGTCTCTTCTCCACCATGACTGGAGGGTACAGCTTCGGAGGCTCCTGGTTTCAAAAGACAACACGAGCACAGGTGAACACCCAGGGGCAGATAGAGACGGCTTATTATCGTCAGGCATTAAAGCAGACACCTTGATCCTTGATCAGGAACCTGATTAAGGATCAGGCTGGTACTTCAACTGCATCTAATTGTACTGAATAATTCTCAACCGCTCATGTTCTACACTCGTCATACACACGTGAGCCATTGCGTCATTTCAATCCAGTTTTGTTTCTCCTATCTCGACGCACGACGGGTAGCCCAGTAACGTGAACCTCCGACCCTCAGCCCCATCGGAAGTTGCCGTGGCGACAGGTATACGTCCTCCACACTCACAAAGTCCTGGTCGTGGTTGTTGGCGAAGAAGTGCTGCAGGCGGCAGGGCCAGTCAGCGCGGCGCTGCAGCAGGCCGAAGCTGGACGTCTTGCCGCAGGTGTAGCAGCTCCACGGGTCTTCCTTGATGGCCGCGTGGGCGGCCCCGGGGCCCACCAGGAGATCCACGCACTCCACACAGAAACACCTGGCGAGAGGGGACGGAGGGGAGAGAGGGGGAGGGTCGTAAGGGCAGAGGGATAGACAGGAAGACAGACAGAGAGG
>OOFB01035912.1:0-10241 GCA_900323305.1 Trachyrincus murrayi
TATATTTATATATATATATATATATATATGTGTATATGTATGTATGTATGTATATATATATATATATATATATTATATATATATATATATATATATATATTTATATAAAATATATATATATTTATATATATATGTATATGTATGTATGTATATATATATATATATATATATATGTGTATATGTATGTATGTATATATATATATATATATATATATATATATATATATATATTTATATATATATAGTGACAGAGAAGTGAATAATAAGTAAATACACGAGAGGTGATTGTTTGGAGGCGGGTCTTCTGTCTCCCAGCCCCTCCTCCTCCTCCTCTTCCTCGGAAGTAGACGCAGACGTCTATATTCCTTTCTTTTTTTTAATATACATTTTAATAAAATACCCCCTTCCCCCATAAACACAAACATGGACGCCAAGATGGACGAGTAACCGAAGAACGGGAACATAATTCACCTTCTGTTGTCCTAGATCGTGTGGACCGGATGAAATCCAACTGTGGTCTTCGCCGCTTCGCCGGGGAGGTAGGGCTCCGTCTATGTCCTGGGACACTATGGGTCTTTAGGGAGGTAGGGCTCCGTCTATGTCCTGGGACACTATGGGTCTTTAGGGAGGTAGGGCTCCGTCTATGTCCTGGGACACTATGGGTCTTTAGGGAGGTAGGGCTCCGTCTATGTCCTGGGACACTATGGGTCTTTAGGGGGGTAGGGCTCCGTCTATGTCCTGGGACACTATGGGTCTTTAGGGAGGTAGGGCTCCGTCTATGTCCTGGGACACTACGGATCTTTAAATGTCCCTGCGGTTACCCAGCACCGCAGTAATCACAAACACACATTAACACATCTGTGATGGACAACTATGTGTATAAAACTATATATTTTATCATCAAAATTTATATTTTTGTCCGGAATTTGCATCTGATGAGTTGAGTTCCGGGGAATAGCCGGAGCCCAGGTGTTGGTAGAAACCCCCCACCTGCTGTTTAGTGATTTGTCCTAAAGAAATCCGAAATGAAAATAATATTTAACAGTTGATATTGTTATACTTTCCTCAAAGTCTCATCTCGTACATTTTATTCCTTATATACACTAACCGACTGACAGAAGGAATGGGATTGGAGTGTTTCTATTACTTTGTATTCTTGGATACAAAATGCTTCGAAATGTTTTCTTTGCATTTTACTTTTCCCTACATTCAGATGTCCCACATGTGATGACCATAAACACACAAGGTGTATAATATAATGTTTCATTATGGTTCATCATGTCCGACTACACCTGTTGTACTTTCATTATGGCTCATCATGTCCGACTACACCTGTTGTACTTTCATTATGGCTCATCATGTCCGACTACACCTGTTGTACTTTCATTATGGTTCATCATGTCCGACTACACCTGTTGTACTTTCATTATGGCTCATCATGTCCGACTACACCTGTTGTACTTTCATTATGGCTCATCATGTCCGACTACACCTGTTGTACTTTCATTATGGCTCATCATGTCCTACTACACCTGTTGTACTTTCATTATGGCTCATCATGTCCTACTACACCTGTTGTACTTTCATTATGGCTCATCATGTCCTACTACACCTGTTGTAGTTTCATTATGGCTCATCATGTCCTACTACACCTGTTGTACTTTCATTATGTGTTGTTATTATCATGGTGTTTAGTTATCTATAAACTAATAGTTTATTGACTTTACTGTGTGTTTCCTCTGCAGGTAGCTGTATCTGCTGGGGAGGTGGGCCTGACCAGGAGAGGTAGAGATGAAGTTTACCGAACCCTGGGAGAGCCAGAGACTGTGTTCTCTGCTGGAGAACGCAGTCTCTAGGGAAGCCATGATGTGGAAGGCCCACGTGCCAAAGAAGCCCTCCCCACAGGTGAGGGTCTGCCTCCTTCTCATTGGTCAGTTATAACACAGCTGAGGTCCTGCCTTCTTCTCATTGGTCAATTATAACACAGATGAGGTCCTGCCTTCTTCTCATTGGTCAGTTATAACACAGCTGAGGTCTTGCCTCTTTCTCATTGGTCAGTTATAACACAGATTAGGTCTTGCCTCCTTCTCATTGGTCAGTTATAACACAGGTGAGGGTCTGCCTCCTTCTCATTGGTCAGTTATAACACAGGTGAGGGTCTGCAGGATTTAAAGCTCTGTTTGTTGATGCTTCCCATGACCTAGCCTATTAGCTCTGGGTTTAGCTGCTGCATGGTCTAGCCTATTAGCTCTGGGTTTAGCTGCTACATCGCCTAGCCTATTAGCTCTGGGGGTAGCCCCAGTGCTACAGATCATCAGACCTCTATTGTTTACAGTGGGCGTGACATACTGTTACCAGTGGACCAGTTCAAGACGTCAGCTGTCTCCTGTAGCTACAGGCTATTAGCATAGCAACAAGGCACAGTCACTGTGTCAGATGCATATCTTCTGTTCTCTGGATTCACAGCATTCCCAGCTCTCAAACACAGTCTTTCAGCCAGTATGTGAAGAGTGTTGGTGTGTTTGTGTCCTGCTGAGGTCTTTAGAGCTAATGATATAACAGGAATGTCCAGGTTACCTCAATTTACCTCAGGTTTTATGTTTACCTTTGATGTGATATGATATTTTTTCATATTGTCGACTAGGCCTTTATTTATATCTTTTTTTTTTTTTTTCAAGGAAAAAATAATTGTGCGCTAAAGTTCTTAATAAAGTGAGAAAGTACTCAGTTTGAGTTTACATTTCATTTCAAACCTTTATTTAAACTCGAACAACCATTGAGGTTGCCCTCATTTACAATGATTTCGAGTTACAGACAAGTTCAAATAAATAGAAAAATCCATTAAAATACATTGAAGCAGGGAGGTTTGTGATCATGGCTTAGGAGAGTATTGGGTAAAAACCTTAAGCGTAAGCCGTCATTTGAGTGAGTTAGAGAGGGTCCATTGAGATGTAAGGTGGTAGATAAACACAGTGTTTATTATGCCTCTGCCAGAGAAGACCAACCCACAGAGTACCGTAGCTACCACCAGTAATACATCTGAGGGCAGAATGGTGATATTACAATGGTGAGTACCGTAGCTACCACCAGTAATACATCTGAGGGCAGAATAATAGACCGCGTCTAAGGGTTCAAGAGTGGAAGGAGCAGCAATTCTGTAAATGACATCCCCATAGTCCAAAACCGATAGGAAAACTTTCTCAACAATTGTCTTTCTATTAATCATAGGGAAGCTGCTTCTGTTTCCGTAAAAGAAGACAATTCTATGACAGTTTGCTGACAAGATTGTCTATATGGTTGTGTTGACGTTGTGTGTTTGTGTTTATGTTGTGTGGTGTGTTTGTGTGGTTGCTAGGATACAGACATCTCCCCGGCCCAGAGAGACGAGGCAGTGTGCTGGCTGACGGAGCTCCACGGCAGACTGCAGCTGTACCCAGAGACGCTGGCGCTAGCCGTTAGCATCCTGGACCGCTTCCTAGCCCCCATCAAGGTAAACACTGCGGCTGTACCCAGAGACGCTGACGCTAGCCGTCTGGAGTCCCAATTAAATGATGCAGTATTGGTATTTGACAAAGGCATGACAGAGCGCTGTGATTGGTTGAGACGTGTGTGTCCTCTAGGCTCGGCCCAAGTACCTGCGCTGCATTGCCATCACCTGCTTCTTCCTCGCTGCTAAGACCTGTGAGGAAGACGAGGTACACACACACACACACACACACACACACACACACACACACACACACACACACACACACACACACACACACACACACACCTGAATACACACACACACACGTTGGCGTGTATATTCAGGTGTGTGTGTGTGTGTGTCCAGTGCGTGCCCTGCCTCAGTATGCTAGCTGGCTCCAGCGGATGTGACTGCTCTGTCTCTGAGATCCGACGGATGGAGCGTGTTGTCCTGGACAAGCTGCACTGGAACCTCCACACGGCCACGCCTCTCCACTTCCTGCAGATCGTACGTCCGCTAATACACACTTCCTCTCTGATTCTACCTACTTCCTGTCTAGTATATGATGATGATGATGATGATGCTCCCCCTATAGTTCCATGCTCTGCTGGTGACTGGGGGCTCCAGGGTGCTGGAGGGGGGGAGTCGCTCCCAGCACCTCACCCTCCTCACCCGCCGTCTATACCACTGCCTGGCTGACCACACACTCACACAGGTACTCACACAAGTACTCACACAGGTACACACACACTCACACAGGTACTCACACAGGTACACACGCTCACACAGGTACTCACACACACTCACACAGGTACTCACACAGGTACTCACACAGGTACACACGCTCACACAGGTACTCACACACACTCACACAGGTACTCACACAGGTACACACACTCGTTATATGTAGTATATATATGACATAATCTATATGTTTCTAACTATATTGTAGGTACGCGGCTCCATGCTGGCTCTGTCTCTCATCTCCCTGGAGCTGGAATCCTGCTGTTCTGATTGGCTGATGCTCACCATAGACCTGCTGAGCAAGGCCCAGGTGTCTGTCTGTCTGTCCAGAATAACATGCTCATTGCCTCCTTATTATAATAACAGTAATATTTCAGTCAGTTTAGGGTAAGCATATGTTCACAGTTGATAAGACTACTATGTCCTCTCTCAGATGGACAGCCGTGAGTTGATCCGGTGCAGAGAGCAGTTGTCTCGTCGTCTTTCCACTCAGAGAGCTTCCCTCCCTCCCAACACGCTGTACATCTACCACCCTCACCGGGACCGGGACCAGCCCCACCGGGACCGGGACCGGGACCAGCCCCACCGGGACCAGCCCCCGCCGGTCCTAGGGTCTGCTCTGTCCACCACCACACAAGGTATACTTCTTCTCCTCGGTGTTCATCTTTTAACATCGTAGTTAAAAGATGTTCATCCTTTTGTTCATGATTTTTTTGTGGAAGCAGTACTTCCTTTCCTGGAGTGTTGACGAGTGCTTCCTGTCTCCAGGTAATGGCAGAGACCCCGCCCCCAGAGACCCCGCCCCCAGCCCCACCCCTCCTCTTCTACCTGCCAAGCTCCACCCCCCCCACCTGCACACCCTCACCCTGCGATTTAAGGCATCGGCCAAACGCAAGGTACTCCTTTAACTGGTTGAGTTACTTAGAAACAAGGTACTTAACTCCTTTAACTGGTTGAGTTACTTAGACACAAGGTACTTAACTCCTTTAACTGGTTGAGTTACTTTAGACACAAGGTACTTAACTCCTTTAACTGGTTGAGTTACTTTAGACACAAGGTACTTAACTCCTTTAACTGGTTGAGTTACTTAGACACAAGGTACTTAACTCCTTTAACTGGTTGAGTTACTTAGACAAGGTACTTAACTCCTTTAACTGGTTGAGTTACTTTAGACACAAGGTACTTAACTCCTTGTGTTACTGGTTTGTGTAACTAGTTGTGTTACTAGTGTGTAACTAGTGTTACTGGTTTGTGTAACTAGTTGTGTTACTGGTGTGTAACTAGCTGTGTAATTAGTTGTGTTACTGGTGTGTAACTAGTTGTGTTACTGGTGTGTAACTAGTTGTGTAATTAGTTGTGTTACTGGTGTGTAACTAGTTGTGTTACTGGTGTGTAACTAGTTGTGTTGCTGGTGTGTAACTAGACACAAGGTACTTAACTCCTTTAACTGGTTGAGTTACTTAGACACAAGGTACTTAACTCCTTTAACTGGTTGAGTTACTTTAGACACAAGGTACTTAACTCCTTTAACTGGTTGAGTTACTTTAGACCCAAGGTACTTAACTCCTTGTGTTACTGGTGTGTAACTAGTTTGTGTTACTGGTTGTGTAACTAGTTGTGTTACTGGTTTGTGTACTGTTGTGTAACTAGTGTGTAACTAGTTGTGTTACTGGTTTGTGTAACTAGTTGTGTTGCTGGTGTGTAACTAGTTGTGTTACTGGTTTGTGTAACTAGCTGTGTAACTAGTTGTGTTGCTGGTGTGTAACTAGTTGTGTTAATAGTTGTGTTGCTGGTGTGTTACTGGTTTGTGTTACTGGTTTGTGTTACTGGTTTGTGTTACTGGTTTGTGTAACTAGTTGTGTAACTGGTTTGTGTAACTAGTTGTGTTACTGGTTTGTGTAACTAGTTGTGTTGGGTGCAGGTAGAGGTGATGGAGGTGGACGACTTCTTCGATGGAATCAAACGTCTGTACAACGAAGAGTTGGAGTCCCCTGTGGGTGGAGGAGGAGGAGCAGGAGAAGAGGAGGAAGATCGGGGGCGGGGCTTATGCAGTGTCCTGCCATCTAGACAGGAAGGCAGCACCTCCCCCTGCCCGCCTCTGCAGCCCATCCCCGCCCCCTAGTGGAGGAAGAGAAGACCACACACCTTGTTTACTGAACCCTCCCAGTGCTCCAGTTAGCTGTGACCAGCTGCTACTTAGCTTTAACTAGCTGTGGTTAGCTGCTACTTAGCTTTAACTAGCTGTGGAAAGTAGTTACTAGTTAGCTGTGGCTTTTAATGACTAGCAGTGGCTAGCTGCTGGTAGCTACTAGTTATGACTAACTGTAGCTAGCTGCTAGCGGTGGCTAGTTTCTAGTTAGCAGTGAGGGGCTAGCAGAGCGCGGTAGCGTCTCGGTAAGCGGGTGGTGTGTCTGGTGGAGTCGGGAACAGCTTCAGGTCACAGTCCCAGTACAGAGCCTCCAAACATCTCGTCTGTTGAACACAAAAACAAAATGTCTAAAAAAAGTATAAATATGTATTAAAAAAAAGGTTCCTTCCAAAAAAGTAGAATTGACTTCCCGAAGCTCGGTGCTAACACCATATGATTTATCTTCTGTTTTTATTTGTTTTCCTCTCTCTCCTTCAGTTTCTCTTTTAACTGTCATTTCCTGTCCCTGTTCTAACGTTACATGCATGTTTAACCTATTTAAAAAAGAACTACTGTTTTAACCGATGTAGGAATGTTTGTGTGTCTGAATGGTTGAGTGTATTTTTTTCCATGATAGTAAAAAAGCGTTATACTTGTCAATAAGATACTAATATAAAGGCACCCTGCTGGTTGAATGTAGTGAACTATGATCTTTCTGTGGTGGTCATCAGTCAGTGTTGGACTGAGGTGTAACTCCTCCTCTTCTTCACTTATCTTTGTGATATTTTATTGCTAAAAAAGGCCCCAGTGTCTGAGCTGTGAGCTGGCTGCTGTCCCGGGACGACCCAGAACCAATAAAGACCCGAGTCCATCCGTCTGCCAGCGCTCCTTTCTTTCTGTGTGTATCATGGTGTAGGTCAGGGGTGTCGAACTCACAGAGAGGGCCTGGGACGACGTGGAGGGCCAAACAGGTCAACATGTATTAGACAGAATATTACAGGATGAAACATTGAGGTAGGCTACATTCTTTTATGTCCAGAGCCAGACGTTTGGCATCGTTTCTTGGCTGCCATTCATTGTTTGGGGTTATGCTCTGTGCTGTGGACATATGAAGGCCCGTGGGCCTTGAGTTTGACACCCCTGGTGTAGTGTTTCATAGTGTGTGTGTGTGTGTATCATGGTGTAGTGTTTCATAGTGTGTGTGTGTGTATATCATGGTGTGTTTGTGTGGCCCTATTTGATCAAACTGTTTTATTATTATGATTATTATTACATAAGGTGGACGAGAGGAAGTGACGGGTGGGGAGGTGCAGGTATGCAGGTGTAGTCGGAGGGCGGAGTTTTCTTTTTTCTCAAACCAAACATTCCGACCTTTGGAAGTCGAGCAGCCATGGCCACCGACTTCACCCAAGACTCGGTCCTCTGCTTCCTCCGGAGCCGCGGGGGGCCCGTGAAGAACTCGGAGCTCCTGGCCCACTTCAAGCCCTTCCTCCGGGACCACGACGACCGACTGCGACACCGAGAGCACTTCAAAAAGTTCGTCAACTCTGTCGCCACCGTCAAACAAGAGGAGGGAGTTTCCTATGTTGTCCTCAGGAAGAAATTCAGGGCTCCGGATGTCGGAAGCCCCTCTAGCGGGGGCTACCCGACTAAGACCCCCGGCGACCCCGGGGCCGACCGGAGAAGCCGCTCCCCGGCCCCGGCGCACCGAACCCCGGGCAATACGTTACGGCCGCACGTCTCGGAGATACCTTACCCCGAAGAGCCGAGACTAACACCCACTCCCACGGGAGACCTGGCCGAGGCAACAGAATGCAACATACTCCCGTCGGCTGGAATAATACTCAACAACAATTACGAGGAGACCAACTGTAATGTGTTGAGGAAGCCGCTCCTGTCGTCGACTCCCGACGTGTCCCAGCGGGCAGCCCGCCGCCCGCTGCTGGCTCAACGAGAAGAACAGGTTCCCTCCCGGCCCCACGGAGCGGCTCCTCCTGGGGACACAGCCCCCCGACACCCGCCCCCGCGCCCGGACACATGCCCACACAAGCCGGTAGATCCCAGAGTTGAACACCGCCCAGCTTGGGCGGGGGTCCAAAGAGGTGTAGAAACTACACCTCGTCACCATGTGGAGGAATATCGCCGGCGGGAAATACCGTCGCCCCGTCTTCATCACCACGAAGGTCTTCATCACAACACAGGTCTTCATCACCACGAAGGTCTTGATCACAACACAGATCTTCATCACCACGAAGGTCTTCATCACAACACAGGTCTTCAAGCGAGAGCGCGCTGTGCCCGACACAGAAAAAGCTACAAATCCGCCGTCTCTCAGGATGATGATGATGAGGAGGAGAAGGAGGAGGTGGTCCCGAGGAGAGCAGATTCAGCAGGAGGTGAAATTCCACTGAGCAAACCTCCTCAAGACAGCAGGAGAACCATCCCCACCTCTCTCCCCCCCTCCCTCTCCCCTTCTCCCCCCCCCCCCCCCCCCCCTCTCTCCCCCCCAACTTCCCCTCCCTCTCCCCCGTCCTTTCCACTTCTCCTCCTCAGTCCCAGACCTCCATGACGTTCTCTGGTTCCCCGGGGTCTCAACTCGACTCTGTCCCCGCCATCCACATCCAGGACCTGGGGGGGGCGGGTCCGGGACGGCGGTGTGGTGCTGGTGAGGGCGGACCGAGGCGGTCCCCCGGGCCGGGACGGGCACTGTCCTCCAGCCACGACAGTCTCCTCCTCCTGCCCTCCTCCTCCTCCTCCTGCGGTGACTGGCCGTCCCCAGCGTCCTCCGGAGCTCCTCCAGGAGCCGAGTGGACCAGCCTTAATGGTACGATTAGAACTGTGTTGATTGTCATTTGAAACCTTTATTTAACCAGTTAGCAAACAAACAGATTGCAGGTATGAAGGAGGGACTGGTGGTGGTTGAGACCCGAGCTACGTCCGAGCTGTGTGGGTGGTGTACCTGTGGGCGGTGCTCTATCAGTGCAATAGGAAGCTGTCTAGAAGCCTGAGATGATAATAATAATAATGATGATCACGGCTGAAAAGAACATTCTTAACTAGAAAGTACATTTCCTGTAGAAAATGTGAAGTGGGCTAGCTTCGTGCAGTCGAAGTATTGCTTACGCAGCTCTGTAGTTACTAAGGATAGGGTGGCTAGGGTATCCTAGATCAGGGGTCCCCAACCACCGGGCCACCTATTGCTGGGCCGTGCAAACCCCAGAACAGAAATAGAGGTAGTAAAACTAGTAAATAGTAAAAATAGTAAAAGCAGAATTATTAGAAGCAGTAGAAGCATATGTAGTAAAATCAGAAGTAATAGTACTACTATCAGTGCTACTACTACTACTACTACTACTGTCATAACAACAAAACCTACTACTATAAATACTTCTACTGCTACTAATAATACTGATACTACTACTACCAGTAGTACTTCTAATACTCCTACTACTGCTACTGGTACTCGTAGTACTACTACTACTACTACTACTACTACTACTACTACTGTTACTACTGCAACCATCAAAGCTCATGAATACATAAGAGCCACAGTCAACTCTCACTCTCTCAGCCTCCCCCCTCACAGACACGCACACACAGGCCAAAAGGACCCGGCTGCAATCGGCCTTAATTGGCCGCAGCCGGTGCTGGACACAGGTAGAACCAGACCAGTCCAGTTGGGAGAACTCTCAGCGAATCGACCAATACATTTTTGTTATGCAAATAGCACCTCAACTCTCCTCTCTGATTGGCTCTTATGTACCTACTGAGAGCTCTCCCAATGCATTGCCTATGGCGAAAACATGTAGGTGTTCAAAGCTAAATTTTACAAAAACTATAAATGGCATTGCTTAGATATTTACATGTGAGTGAAAGCATAAACTGCTGAACATTTTGATA